>ML792104.1:380168-406076 GCA_009831015.1 Picea engelmannii | reverse complement strand
AGAAAGATGTAAATATATCGAAAAAATTGTAAAGGTATGCTAGAGATGTGGAAAAGAAGGGCACTACAAGAAACAATGTAGATCCAAAAGTATTGAGAGAGGGAAGGGATATAAAGATGCTCCTTCTACAGAAGAAAAAACCTTTGTGAAAGGAGGGGATGTGTACATGGCTTCTTTAATAACACATGCGGATCATGAGGCATGGGTGGTTGATTTAAGTGCATCCTTTCATAGGATTCCTCGGAGGAAGTGGTTTTATGAATATGAAAGGTATGATGGAGATGATGTTTTCCTAGGTGATGAATCGAAAGAAAAAATTCATAGGATGAGGAAAGTTCAAGTTGAAGCTCATGGATGAAAGGATTAGAAAACTCCCTGGTGTTTTGCACATCCCAGGGTTGGCCAAGAATTTTATTTATTTAAGAAAAATGGATGATGCAGGGGTAGAAAAGTTTGAGAAAGAAACTTGCAGGATGGTTTGAGAAGCAATGGTGTTGTTGAAGGGAGTTCAAATCAAAATTATGTATAAGATGCTAGGAAGAAATATTAGTGATGGGTGCAACCATTCTGTTTTTTCTGAGATTGGAGTTGAATATGGAAAAACTCCTATAGTCTCTAGAGAAAATACTATGTTGTGTCATCAAAGACTAGGACATATGGAAGAGAAGGGCCTTCAAGTAATTCACAATAAATTTATGGTTGAAGGTATGTCTAACTTCTCTTTGAATTTTGATTTATATGAACATTGTGTATATGGGGAAAAAAAATCAGGTAAAATTCTCCTTTGGTGTGACGAGGGTAGATGAAATTTTACTATTGGTTCATAGTGATGTGTTTGGACCTGTGTCGGTTCCATAACTAGGAAAATATGTGTACTATATCTCCTTTATATATGAATTATAGAGAAATACATGGATTTATTTCCTCGGGGAGAAATATGAAGTCTTTGACAAATTCAAATAGTTTAAGGATTCTTTGGAGAATTAGACAAAGAAGAGAATTCAATTGTTGAGGACAAATAATGGTGGAGAATTATGCGGAAATGAATTCAAAGAATCTTGTAAGAAGTGCACTATATCAAGGAAGAAGAGTACTACATATATGCCTTAACATAATGGAGTTGCGTAAAGGATGAATATGATGCTGGTGGAAAAAGGATGGTGTATTCTCAGTGGTGTTGGATCAGGACAAGAATTCTAGGTAGAGGTAGTGGGTATTTCATGTTACCTGGTAAATCAATCACCCTCATTATCACTGGATGAAAAAACTCCAAATGAGGTATGGACTATCAAGAAACCCTCTCTCACACATCTCAGGGTATTTAGCTATGATATCTATGTTAACGTTCCAAAGGAAAAAAGGAGTAAGCTAGATAAAAAGGCTGAAAAATGTATCTTTATTGGGTATAAATATGTTATGAAAGGTTATAATCTTTGGAACCCAAAAAATAAAATGGTAGTGTTTAGTCAAGATGTGGTATTTAGAGAAATCAAATATGTTGTCAAATAGGAAGTCTTACCAAAGAAGGAAGAACAAAAAAAAATAGAGTTAAAGTTGAAGGATAATGAATGAGACTCTATAGAAGAAAATGAATCATAAGAAGAATATCATCATACTCCATTATTGAGGAGATCGATTTGTAAAAGAATACAACTAGAAAKCTATACTCCACCTATTTTCCATTCAAATTTTTATTTTCGTATTAYTGATGGTGATCCTAGAATTGTTAGGGAGGTAGTGGATTGAAAGGATGGAAAAATATGGAAAAAGTCCATGGTGGAAGAAATAGCATCCTTGGAAAGAATGAGGCTTGGGATCTAGTGGAGTTACAAACTGGAAGAAAATCCACTAGAAACAAATGGGTGTTTAAGAAGAAGTTAAATGCAGAAGGAAAAGTGGAGAAATAGAAAGCTCGATTAGTAGAAAAATGTTATTCCTAGGTAGAGGGAATTGACTTTGGTGAGACTTTTTCTCCTGTTGCCAAGCTAAATTCAATTATATTTCTTTTATCTATTGTTTTTTCTTTTGATTTTGAAGTAGAATAGATGGATGTGAAGAGAACATTCTCTTATGGGATCTAGAAGAATAAATATATATGAAGCAACAAGGAGGCTTTGTTTTGAAGGAAAATAAATAGTTGGTATGCAAGATAAGAGGACCTTGTATGGATTAAAGAAATAACCAAGGATGTGGTATCAGAATTTTGATACTTATATGCAAAGACTTGGCTTCACTAGGAGAAAAAATGATCACTGTGTGTATTTTAAATTAATCAATGATCTTATTTATTTGGTCTTGTGTATGGATGATATGTCACTGATATGAAATGACAAGGAGATTATCAAGGATGTGAAAAGTCATTTGTCATCTAAATTTGACATGAAGGATCTTGGCGCTACAAATTTTATTTTGGGCATGGAAATTAAAAGAGATCGGGAAAACAAGAAACTTTGGTTGAATCAGAGGAAATATGTTGAGACAATATTGCAAAGGTTTAATATGCAGGAAGATAAACCGATCATGGTTCCTATTCATGTAGGTGTAAAGTTATCTGTGGATCAGAGTCCCAAGACACAGGAAGAGGAAGAGGACATGTCCTAGTTCCATATTCTAATGTGGATCACAATTTGATGTATACAATGGTCTGTACTAGATCATACATTGCACATGTAGTGGGAGTTTTGAGTAGTTATAACCAAGTAAGGAGCATTGGACAACAATAAAAAGGGTTTTCAAGTATTTGTGTGGAACTACTAGTTATGGATTGTGATACCAAGCAAGACAAGGATTGGATGAAGTTTTGTGCATACATGGGTTTGTTGATGCAGACTAGGATGGAGATCTGTATCACAAAATATCTACAAGTGGGTATGTGTTTATCCTTATTGGGGGAGAAATCAGTTGGATGAGAAAAATATAGTCTATAGTGGCACTCTTCTCTATTGAAGTTGAATACATGGAAGTCACTCATGGAAGAAAATAAGTAGTATGGTTATAGAGATTGTGTTCAGGTATTAGGTTGGTACAACAAGTTGTAAGGATAGATTGTGACAATCAGAGTTCAATATTCCTGGTGAAGAACACAACTTATCATTCAAAGACAAAACATATCGATGTTCAATATCACTTTCTGAGAGACATGCTTGAAGAAAATAAGGCGTTGTTGATGAAGGTGGACACCTTGAAGAATGTTGCAGATTCATTAAAAAAATCTATGAGAACTGAGAAGTTCTCTTGGTGTAGAGGATCTATGGGCATGGTTTCCCTGGATTATTGATTATGTAACCCTGTATGCAAAGAAAATAACGAGTGGGAAAATGTTGGGTATGTGTTATATTATTTCTATGAACAAACCTAGTTTTCATATTGTGTTGGGCGTGTGGGGGTGTGGCATCCCCCCCTACCTATGGTTTTTGGAGAAACACCCTCAGATTTTGTTTTTGGTGGTTTTTGCATATGGTTTTAGCAGTTTTCCGGCACATGGTTTTCATCACTAGTTTTCTAATTCCGGTTAAGGAATTAGGGTTGTTGACTAATCCAAGTCAATGGATTAGGGGGTTTTGATGGTAGAGGATTCTATATATATTATATTGTAAATAATGATGAATAGAATATTAGATGTGCAACTCTGAACATGTTGTTGGTTTTCTTGGTTTGGGTTTCCAAGGTAAAATATATATGTAATGTGTGTGTGTGTGCCATTGTATCTTTTATTTTTTAATTAAAAATCCATTTGCAGTAATTTATTGTACAAGTTTAAAGTCTACACCAAGAACCCAATGGCTTTAGCTATTGTGAATGGGATTGGGTGGCTATAGCTAGGAATCTCTTTGGGATCCCTAGCCGAGGATAATGATAGAATATGGAGGAAGCCCATATTTGAACCACCCTGCTTGCACATTTTTATTCAAGAAGAAAGAAATGAAGGTGAAGAGATAATATTAGAAGAAGAGAGAGTATAATAAAGGAAAGGATAGTATATGAGTGAAAATAAATTGAAATCATCGATACCTAGCTAGGAATAGTTTTGGTATCGGTATCATCATCACCAAAATCTAGTGGTTAGTCGAGAGGACATAGTACTAGATTGAGTATGATAGACCAAGACATAACCCTGTGGATATCTATGTTACATGGGATGAGAAGAGACTATACAAAACAAGATTGATTTACATGGGAAACTATATGGTTTGAGAAGAGAATCACCTTCAGAGACAATGCTCTAACATGGTACATGAAGTACAAGGTGACTGCATCTGTGGGATAGGCTAGGTCCCTGACAAATATTAAGAGATATATTCTTAGGGAGTTTTAAAATCCTAAATCAAAATCAAAGTGTATAATTGATATCAAAGAGACCAAGTAGCAAGATTGAGCAACCATATGGGACTATTATTAGTGGTTCAGAATATTGTTGGACAGATTGACATTTTAGATGCAAGATGTCCAACATAGGGAATGGTTTATTGTAGGACTTCTACCCCACATTCAAGTCTCTCTCACCAAAAAAAATGTGACGACTCAGGTGAAGGCTATGGTGATTGTAATGCACCTAAAATCTACACTAGGAGGTCATAATACATCAATAGGGCTGGCGTAGGTACAATCTCAACTCACTAATCTCACCATGCAATTACAATATATGGATAAGGCTAAGTTGGTGCATGAGCATATATGGTGTACTATGCACCGCATTGAATATCACCAAAGGAACGAATGTCCTATGTTGGGAAGATACATGGAAATGGGTGCAACAAATCCATTTCCAGCAGGACCTCAGATTGAGTGTTCCGAGATTTGCAAAAAGTAGGGACATATGCCTCCCCAATACTCGACACTACATAAATATCTAAATACTACACATACTCCATTTTTCAAATTCTATAATTCCATGTGGCATGATGTGAACAACTCTAGTGTCTTCAATTGGTGTAGGAGCACACTACATATTCCTTTTAGATCCAGGAGGAACATAAAGGTGGCAATCTGAAGGATATCAAAGAGGTTTGAGAGGAGGATATGGATAAAGAAGAGGAAGAGGATACGGTGATGGTGGAGGAATACCTCCTATCTTCTTTAATTGTGGAAAAGTGGGACACATGTCATGATTATGTACCGAAACATGTGCACTATGTGGGTATTACCACAGTACAAAGGATATCATAGAATACTACCCTGATTTTGTGGAAAAGTGGGAATAAAAGAAAGTGCATTGCAATATGGTGACTACAGAGAAGTGCAGAGAACAAAAGCTAGAGGAAGAAGTTGACGTACAAATGGTAACCCAAGGAGGAATTTAGATAGGAATGGACTTAGAACATGGAGAAATTTTGGGCTAGAACATTGAAGGGAAGAAGAAAATAGCAGTGCAAGCACCTCCCAAATTTGATTCCACACAACAAAATAAATTATTGTGCGACACACAGAGGGATTTAGAGGAGAGTAGAGTGCGTGAAGAGTTACAATGCTTGACACAAATATCATTGGATAAGGCCCATGTATGCGAAGAGTTACCACACAACATAAAAATCATTAGAGTAAGATTGTGTGCATGAGGAGATACAATGTGTGACACAAAGATAATTGGAAGAGGCTTGTGTATGTGAAGAGTTACACCATGAAAAAAAAAACTCATTGGAGGAATATCATGTGCACGAGGAGATATAATGAGCTACATAAAATTAGTTGGAAGAAGTCTGCAGATGTGAAGAGTTAAAATGGAATATTGAACAAAAGTTATTGGAGAAGGAACGTGTGCGAAAAGAGCTGCAATGCATGGTATGAGAAGTAACAGAACACAATGCTTTTTGTGAGGAGGAATAAGAGGACCAAGTAAGTAACTTATTGCGTTGTTTCCTTAAAATGTTAAGTGACCCTCAGGATGTAAAGAGGTTAACTCATATGCTGAAAAGATGCATGGGGGAAGAAGATACAACTATAGCTATATCTACCCCAATACTAGAACAAGATGTTATCCAGGTGAGTCAACAAAACTGCACAGTAAGAGATTTCAAGATGACAACTGAACTTGGAAGCGATGAGATGGATGATGACATTTTGGACTTGGGATCCAATGTGAACATCCTGTTGAAGAAATGTTGGGATTTGATGAGTAAGCCAAATTTGGTGTGGTCCCCCATTCAAATCAAGTTGGCTAACCAATACTGAATATATCCCATCAGTTGACTGGAACAAGTAAAGGTGAATATTGAAGGGTTGAAAACTAGAGTATAATTTGAGGTGATTGAGATCATGGATGATTCAGATACCTACCCTTCTCTACTTGGTATTGACTAGGAATTTGACAACAATGCAATCTTGAATCTAAAGAAATTGAAAATTTCCCTTTGAAACAGATACCTTGTGTGTCATTACACCATTGGATCCAAATGAGGTAAGAATATATAATGAGCTCACGATGAGGATGCAAAAATTTCCATCATTGAGAACATCTATAATATTACGAGGTGCAAGTAATATTATATCAACCCTGTGACTGATGGTGAGATGATTTGGAGAAGTGTGTGATCATATAATTCATATTTGAAGGATGCTACATAGAGATGGAAGAATAACATTTATGAGGTTTCAACAAGAATATGCACACGAATCACTAAAATGGTGCAAAATATTGGACCGGGACCGTACAACCTACCCTGGTTTGATGGAACATACTCGGTGGATACGTTCCTCGCACAAACATAGAAAATTCCCATGACCCACAAAATGCAGGCCATTGACATAGTACTGGAAGGAATACCTACGCAATGGTGGGAAGTTTACCATTAACATCTACGAGAGTGGGTGAAGGTGGTGGTGTAAATCAACGAAATATTTTGGCCCATGGTATATCCCAAGAACATATTTTTTCTTGCGAAATGAATTGGATAGATAAGAAAAGTTCTAACACACAATGGATCTACCAAACTTCCCAACACACTGAGCCGAAAAATAACCCTACCCATTAGGTGCCTTTGACTAGGATCGCATCGATAGATGAGAAGCACTGGCTAGAGTTAGAACCAATCCAATGGTTGTGTATTCGATAGAATAACCTGGTACCACCCATAAGAACTAGAAACCCACCATGGCAAGGGATGAGGAACAAGATCAAAGTGAAGAAGTGTCACGACCCACCAAAGTCGAATGCAATGGGATGACATACCCAAAATGGAGTAGAGGTGCGCAATAGACATGCATTGCAATCCAGTAGGAGAGGACTTAGGGAAGAGGTAGAATACTCATTATCAAAATAATAAATAGGTGGTATATACAACTTGACGTAACAAGGTGAGATAGGACAGGTTGTACCCAACTAATATTTCTCACATTTTGAAAAATATTCAGGTTTAAATTCCATATTAAAATCAAAAGGATAGAATAACATCTATTGTTATAGAAAAATTTTCCACTGTCCATGCATAATTTTTTGATGGAATTCCCTTTCCCTCTATAGACTCATTTCCCTATTTTTCTCATCCAGAGTCAAAAATTAAAAAAATTCTAAATATACGTGGGATAAAATTAGACAACTTGCGTATACACATGTTGCTCCATTATAACCTACATACATTGGTTTTTGTGCTCAAAACTAAAAATACTTCAGGTTTTCCATGCCAAGTCATGAGATCTATGATCCTTGACCTTCCATATAATAGAAATGCTTTGATTCAACCCTTCAATTCCATTTTGAGGCTATAAATTGAGCCATATATAAGCCTTGAGAACACATATATTATTGAGAAAAAATAGATTATAGAGAAATTTCATCTCATATTGAGTCTACATCCATTTGTCCTTTAAGTATGAACTTCCCTTATGTTCAACCCCCAAGCTCTGCCTATCTAGTGAAGGAGGAACCCAATTACTCCTAAAACTTGTGAGCTTTCCTTTTTTGAGGATTGAAGTGGTGAAGGCCTAGGTGTAAGGACTTAGTTTCTTGGTTTCATTGTTTTTCGTTACAAAATTTTGTCACCTATGTACTTCTGCTGATTACATTAATAGAAATACTCTTTTCTCATCCAATTATATGTTGCAAATATTTGTATGATTTTCCATGAGTACATTTGTTATACATGTTAATGGATTATGCTAGTTTATATGCTAATGTTTTATATATTTCCCATATGCTTGTGTATCTTGGATGTTGGGGACAAGTTGCAGGTATTAAGCATTGGATTGCGAGCTTGACACTAGTCTCCTACGGACGTTCGAGAGAGGTAGGGCTCTAACCTTTGTTTTGTTATCATTTTCGTTTATCTAGCATACTTGATATTAGAGTTGATTTATTGGTGTCATTCTGTTTGTTGTGTTTTTACACCAAGCCATAGAGAGTTAATTCCTTGTAACAAAATTGGTGACTCCACTGGGTAATTTCATCATTTTTTGGGTTATTTGGTGTTTTTTATCCTTTATTGCTCTCTGTTTTCCTGAGTTTTTGTGTTGCTTGTTTCTTAACAACCTCTACTTTTATTTATATATGATTTTCTTGGCCTAATCCTTACCCAATCAGTGCCTTTCTTGGCATACATGATTTTTCCCATGACTACCGCGTACATACTCTTGTTGTCTGTGTTTAGGGAATGCATATATGCCTTTTTTCCTTGAACTATGGCATACACCCTTTTCTAAGTACTTTTGGATCAATTTGGTGTTTATTGGGTGATATTTTTGGGTTGCTGAGACTTCTTGAGTCCCTGTCCTGTTTGTTGAGTGCTGGCAGAGTGATAGGAAGTTGTGTAACTGTTGAATTTTATGGAAAACTTGTCATTTTCCCCATTTTTAGTCCTGGCATTTTGGTCTAAATAATCTCTTCTTGGTGTCCTTCTTGGTGTCCTTCTTGGATTGTCTTCCTATTCCTACAGTAAGTTATGTCCTAGAGGTTGTTTATTCAATCTTTGCATTTTCATTCTCTTATATTGAAAATACAAAAAAAAATAAAAAAAATTACAATTTACTTGAAGCATGTTCACTTTTATTTAGATTGCATTTGTATTGACATTTTAGGAAATATTTCATTCCTATAAACTGAAAGAGATTTCATCCTTTGCACAACATTTAGAAGCATACCATTTCTTTGAAAAATAAGACTAGTACTTAGCAGTGTTTTTAGATATGGCCTTTATTATATGTTGATTCATAACACCAATAGTTTCATGACTGCACCTCTTGAATAAGAATAAGAAACCAAAATTAACAATGAATGATTAAAATTAATTAGAAATTATTTTATTTTTCAGAGTACACAAACAAGTTTAGGATCTAGGGCCTTGGAATAGGATTTTGTGAATAAACTTCTCCAAGGCTACAAAAATCAATGTATGTGTCTGTCCATATAGTGGTGAAACCCATTTTATAATTGGTTTCCTTGGGAGGATCCAATAACACCAGAGTTAAAAATGAGGTAATGCAGAGTTGGTTGCAGAGATATCCCTCTAATACCTTCCTAGCATTAAAGATATTTTTGGGGTGTTATTTGTATTTGGGGGTTTCGCTAGTGCCTTTACCTCCTTGAGAGGCAGTGATTTTGAAGATTCGGGATTTTCTACCCTACCCATACAGTGAACCTGACCTGTGACTATTATCTTAATCATTGGTTGTGCCATGGTTACCTTAGTTTCCTGACCTAGGTATCCACACAGGTTGCTTGCAGGGGTTATTCTACAGGTACCCTGATTCAGATAAGGATCGAACAACACATAGACTTTATGGAGGATTTTCTCTCTGGAGGGATCTAACTGACTGCACTGTGAATCCCATGACGATCATTATAACTAATTTTTTTACCTCCACTCTATTGTTCGAGATTCTCATCCCCTACTGGGAGAGGCATGCCTTCTTTAGTTCGAGAGGTCCCTTTCAACCATCCTATCCTATTTGTGTGCATTGGTCTCTAGTTTTGTTTAAGAGTGTTCTCTTTATATATTACTCATCCTTAGTATTTTGTATTGAATCATGAGTTCTGAGTCATCATGGAGCAAGACCAGCCTCCTCACCAGTCTCACCGATGCCTCCTCCTAAAATACATAGAGTTAATAAATGTGGGTGCGTACATCTTCGTCGTTTAGGCTCATGATCATCCCACCATGAGTATTGATTCATATATGACTATGTTAGGAATTCCTTTGTCTCTAGACTACAATATGGTTAGTGGAGTCCCCTCGACTCCCTCATCATCAGTGAATTGGATTCCAGATACTCCCTCACTTAATGCTACCCAACCCATGGTCTCTACTCATTCCATGGGGATGAATCCTTTTATAATCTCGATAAATACACCTAATTATATTACTTAGTTGATTCCTTAGTATTTTAATCCTTTCTATTTTGGTATGCTAGATATGACTTTGCACTTGTCATCCTCCATTCTGATGTCTAATGTAAATCCTAGTTTTTGGTCTGGGGGCAGGTCACATCCTTATACTCATTTCTCATTTGGTGGGGGTCATATCCCTCAACGTGATCCTACAGTAGGAGGTTGGAATCCTCCTTCCTTCGGACCCAATCCTAGCTATAATTTTCAACGGTGGAATGTAAAAATGGGTGGTCCTTCTACTTCATATATCTCCTATGTCCATCCTTCTTTCACAATGCATGTTCCTATGAGCACTTTTCTTATGGAAAACCTTCCTATAACCTCTGGTGTTCCATTATGGGGGAGCCAATTTTATAGCAAGGTAAAGCCCCTTCACAAAGTTCCTTCATTAGGGGGAAATATATATCCTCACATGAGTAATCCATATCATATTGCTTTCTCCTCACAAGCAGTCTCTTCAGTGATGATTCCCTTACAACCTTTCATGAATCAGTTGGGAGGAGGATATTATCCTACCAGGAAGATCCATGGTGTATAATAGAACCCTCCTTTTCCCGTGATATCTTAAAACCAGTCTTTCCTAGGAGCATGATCTTAGAAACCACAACCAAGGATCCATTTTCTAGCCACACTAAATTTTCCATACTTGTCAAGATTGATGAATGATCTCGTACGTCATGATCCTTCATGGCCCCCAGTTCCTTCCAAGATTCCCTCTAAGATCCTGAAGTTTGAGGGTAAGAGTGGTGAGGACCTAGGAGATCATGTGACTACCTTTCACCTATGGTGCTCATCCAACTCCCTTAATGATGATTATGTTTGTTTGAGATTGTTTCAACACACCCTTACAGGGGTTTTGTGAAATGGTACATCAAGTTACCTAGGGGATCTTATCAAACTTTCAATGCGAGGGTCTTAGTTTTTCTCAACCACTTTCAAGTATCAGTTCGTTATGACACCGACATAGAAATTTTATCGGCTTTCCATTTGGAAAAATCCACCCACATCTCTAATCACATTCAAGAGTGGTGTAGAAGGAAGTGATTTATTAAAGCATACATTCCTCTAGAGTTTCTACTAGAATGGTTCCTCAAGTATCTATTGCCTTACATTTATAAGGATGTTTCGACATCTAGAGTAATGACTGAGGAGGAGGCCATATTTAAGGTCCATCAGTTAGATCTTATATATGCTCAATCTAGGATGCTCTACGAAATTATTCTTGATGCACCACGGTCAAACTATGATCCTAGACAAAATCCAGGGGCCTCATGTAAATGGCATTATAAGCTCCGCAAATTCCAAGTCTGCAAACTAGGTGACAAATCATATGAAAGTCGTGTCTCTTAACCAATCTGCAGTGGGACAAGCTACAACTTCATCCTCATCCACCTAGTCATCGAAAGTACATTTTTTGCAGTCAATGAACCCAAAGGGTAACCAACATCCCAGAGGGAATATTAAGAAAAGTTGAAACAACAATCACAATGGTGGGAATAATAATAATAAGAAGAAGAATAGGGACAACAAAAATAATGACACATTTAATAATAATGCTAGTGAGGGAAAGAAAGAAAAGGGGAAGGTGAAGTTTCCATGTAAAATTTGTAAAGAGGATCATCTTACTCACTTATTCCCTAATATTGAGAAAGCCTTGACGCTCATATCACAACATCCTGCTATGTTAACCAACCTATTTCCACATAAAAAAAATATGGCCTTAGGAACATCCAACACCTTAAATACATTGGGTGGAGGTAAAAATCCCCCGATACATGATGGTGGCCATCAATGCATCAATATGGTTCAATATGATATTAGCGTAGCCACTAGGACTCGTGATTATGCTCCTGAGAAACTTATTTTGGGTCCAAATCCTCCCCCTTCGGAAACACCTTTGCAGATTGATAAGCCTGAACCTTCTCCTTGCGTTCCAAAAGGAGTCCTCAAGCACTTGACTCATATTCCCAATGCCAAATCCGTCTATAATTACTCGATTGTCGATGATTTGGGCCAAACATCATGTGTGATGTCAGCTTTCGAGGTATTCCATACATGTCCAACAAGTAGGAATGACTTGTTATCTGCGTTGGGGGATCTAGACTTGATTTGGATTTTCAAATCCATGTCAAGCCTCATTTACCTGACCATGTGAATTTTCAAATCAATGTGGAATGTGTTATCACCATTAAATGTTTCGCGTGAAATCAAGATTTCAAGGATTAGCGAGGTGGTAAATCAGTTTGGAGGTTGGACAAACTAGAGGACGTGGATAAATCTGCCAAGAAAAGGCTAAAATGGAAAAGGCGCAAAGTGGATGGGACCCGATATGTCATAGATCATGAGAACTCTAGAACGATGGTCGTGAATCATTTCTAGGGGAGAATTTGCACGGAGGATAATTCCAAAAAGCGTGCCAAAATCTAAACCGTGGTTTTCAACCTAGACCACGTGGCGCCAACAGATGTGTTTCGGGGTTAAAAGTGGGTTTCCCCAAACCACTTCCCCACACCCTCAAAATTTGGAAAAGGTATAAAAGGGGCATTTTCCATGTATTTTATTATTTCAAAATGACTGGACCATTTGAAACTTGGTGCGACCACCTTCGTTCAACTGCAGCTTCACAGTGCACCATTGCACACCATTTCCACTCATTTAAGGTATTTTTCATCGCCGCCATGGACCCTATCATAACTTCAGTAGCAGAGAAATAACCTGTGTCGAATGAGGAATCCCTAATTGACTGAGATTCAAATGTTTTCGACACCGAAATCACCATTTCATCCATCTCTGTGTCCAACAGAAATATGTTTGATAATGTAGGAAAGAATATACCATTCATTGAATCATTCTAGGCCACCATATTCCCTTATGCCATCAAAGTCGCTTTCCCTTTTACCAAATTCCTAGGTTAGTGCACAAAGCAATATTCATAGGAAGAGAAAGTCATCGTAAATAAACATGGGCCCAAGGTCATGTGTAGAGTAGAGAGTATGTTAATTCGATATGCCCTCAGTATACTAGAGTCTTTCTCTACAGTTTATGAACCTTTCAATGAAGAAAATATAATTAGGTTATACAGAGAGTGTCCATCAAAAGTCAAATATCTATTCTTGCAGACAATTATCAAAACAAAACATTTTTTAGAGAGTCTATCTTTGCCCATGAATGTGAGAGTAATGGTTATTGAAGTCCAATGGGTCTGTTCCCTTTTGAGTCAGGTCTTAGGTTTGGATAATGAAAAACATGTAGTTGAAGTCATGCTCGGTTTCCTGTTGACCTTTTCTATGTCAGAGTTTGGTATATCAATCCGCATCAATTTTGATCAATTCATTGTTGATAACATCCATAAGAAGCTGGTAAATTTCAATTCTCTAAGGCATTTCAGATACTACACCTATCTATTGAATATTTTCATAGAGACCAATAAGAGAGAATTTCCTAAAGCAACATTCATATCAACTGAATTTAAAAGGATGACATTGCTCATTTTCATCAACAAAATCGTGTCCAAGGTTTATAGTTTAATATTCAACACGAGCTTACCTAGAGTTCTGGATGACATGAGGATCTATCTACAGCCAAATCCAGAAAAGAAAGTGGGGGACTGGGTATTATTCATGCATTCAATAGTGATTCAGGTTTATGGTTGTCATGAATCCCCCTGTCTATTTTCTATTTTTCTGACCCCCAGTGTCTTTTCCCTTGAATTCATCAGGCAAAGAATTATATATGAGACAAAGCATTTTCTAAAATTGCACAAATATTCCAACCTCAAGTTACCTTTTATCATTGGCCTTTTCATTGTCAAATTCATATCTTGTTTATCTTATATTAAATAAAAGCTCAGAGATTTTGGTTTTGCACAACTGCAGGGAAGAAGATATGATCCACATAAAATCATATCCAAGAGAAAATTGATGAACAAACAAGATCTTTATGAGAATGAACATGTTGAGGGTTTTGATAAGCTGAAAAACCTAAAAGTTTGTGCTTATATGAAAACAATCTTGCAACCAACTCAAACACAACAAGTGGAGGCAACGTTGCAATAGAGTCAAACACATTAAGATCCTCAAAAACTAATATTCAAAGTCCCCGAGGTAAGTTTTTACAACAAGAGAAGCAATTCATAGGCCATGGGCACCAGTGATCAATAGACTGCCCCTAAGAAGACAAAGATTACACAATCCCCACAGATAGTGGATTTAGAGGAGGAAGAGCCTAAGAAACAAGTGAATCTAGATATGGTGGAGAGTGGTACAAGCACTGTAGAGGTTGAAAATGGAAGCATGGTCCAAAGTGAAGGCAACTCAATAACCTTCAGCAACAAAAAAAACGTCTTTGATAAGACATGTGGGGAAGCTTATCAATCTAAATAAGATTTGGCAAAACAATATGATGAGAAAGGAAACATGGCTATGGGTGAAATGAGGGATTTAGTCACTGAGGTGGAAAATATTTCTCATCACAAATATTCTCTATTCACAGTGAGGGATATTGAGAACATGACCTTTAATATAGAAGTTGCAGATGAAGACATAGTATCTGAGATCAAGATAAAGTATGACAACATCAGTGCTCTAGACAAAGTCAACTTCCACAACAATACCAATGATATGTTATATTCTGATTACTTGAGTCTAAGATTGAAGAATTCAAAGTTTCCATCTTATGCAATGAAATTGGAAGGGCAGTTGAGGCAAGAAAAAGCATCTAGCAGATATTAGCAGACTCAATTCAAGAGGTTGGAATCTGAAGTCCCCCAAGGGGTGAAATCCTCATTGAATGAGAAGGACAAATTGATTCAAATATTGAAGAAGAAACTGAAAATGTCTTCCATAGAGCATCCACAAACAACATAACTAGTTTCTCTTGAACATGAAAAAGAAGCATTTCGACAAGAGGCATTAGACTACAAGGATAAGGCATTACAACTAGAACAAGAAAAGTTGAATTGGTCACAAAGACATACAAAATTGTTGAAAAAGGCTATAGTTGTACCTCCTACTGCAGAATTTGGGCCAAGCATTGAAGGACTTGTCCCGGCTATGTCACAAGTTAGCATGAAGGTAGGAGAAATCGAGGGGTTAAAAGGGGACATAGAGAAATTGAAGCAGGAAATGAAAGCAAAGGATGAAAAAATGGCTCAATTTCAAAAGGAAATGGAGCCTTGCAGGAAGTGATAAACAAGTTGAAGGTGAGATTAAGAGGCAAAGGCATGTTGCATGGATCCAAGTATATCATCTGGGATTCTATAGTTGTTGAAGCTGCCAGGTTCAGAGTGTATTTAAACTTCATCAATGATAAAGACAACATGGCCATCATAGCCAGAAGCATATGCATTATTGTAAATGAGACTATAGCAAAGAAACCATCATAGTGGGCCCAAAATTCCATAAACTTGCTCAAGTCCATCCCTACTACAGAACTTCAGACCATTGGAGTCAAAGATAGAACTACATTGATCATCTGGGCCAGGAGGATTATTGCTAAACATAACCTGCTAAAATCAGTCCAAACCAAGGCAACACAGATGGAGCAAAGTGTGCAATAGTTCAAGGATCTGTTTGAAGAATTGTTTATTAAAGGCCTCCCACCATTTTTTGATTGAAAAGGAAAGTTATATGATGAGGAAGAATAGAATTCTTTCCTCACTTAGTGCATAATGGATCACTCCAAATTTGAAAACCTGGAGGAAATCCTGAAAGGAGAAACCATGGTTGAACATCTGATTATAGATTTTGAGATTTTGAATCAGTTCAAAGCAATGAAAGTTGGACTACCAGTCATGACATATGCCTCTTGCATTGACTTGGAGATCCTGATCAAAGAAATGATGGATTATGATATCCCTTCCAACTTGCAATGGAAGGATATAGTATGGCTAGGTAAGACAAAGTGTTGTTTTCCAAGAGCCAATAAATAATGTCCAGGTGTCACTGAAGATGGAAGATCAGGCAGAAGACCAGAAAAGAACAAGTGGTAAAGAAAGGAGTTGAAGCATCAGAGGAGTTAGAATCGATACCATCAGACGTTTTCTTGTTAATCAATGTAATCGGTTCCAATATCAAAACTATCCTTTATAATTATTGTAATTGGTTTTAGAAACTGAAACGTTTCATTTCAAGCATTGTAATCGGTTTGAAATAGAAGGAACTCAAAATTGTATAAATATTCAAAGTTCCAAATATATTATTGGTTGGTAGAAGTGCACGGGCACGATTTATCTATTTGAACTTTGAATGTAATTTTATGAAGCTAAATAGAATAGATATGCATAAGTCTTTGAAGTCTTCATGAAAATATTCTAATGGTGGTGATATGAGTTTTGTCTTCTCTCTTTGTATGTATTTCATGTATTTTTAATTCCATTTACACCGTCTTCTATTTAAATTGGATAGTTTAAATGTCCATAATTCATCTTGTGATGCTCTTGTCTTAAGAAATTTAAACTATGTTAAGTTCTTCCTAACTAATTCAGAATTTAGTTCATTAATGCTCTGATGCAGTTACTTGTTTTCTCCTTTCTTCTTACACTCTGCAAAGTTCAATTTATAACTCAGATTCATCACCTCATTAATCCTTTATCCTCTGGAGAGTTCGATTGGCCAATCAATGTTTCCATTCATTTTTAGAAGTTTGACTCCATAGCCCTAAGTGTTCTTCCTCATCCTTTCCAACAAATTTATAACCCCCCCCCAAAACAACAAAACCTAGCCATTGATTGTCAAATAAATACCAATTGACACGAGAGAGACCTCTCTAAGATGAGAAGGCTAGTACCCGGCTCTAAAGTTGGTTTTTAGGTTACCTCTATCATTTGTTTTATCAGCTGAACAAATTTACAGAGTGCTAACATAATGCATGAATATTACCATTAAGTATACTATCATTGATAAAGGTTATTCGACATCTGTGATGTCTCTATCTTATTGGAAATCCATTGGCTCTCCCCAACTTTCTAAATCTATGACCATGTTAACTACTTTCGATGGGAACTCTTTTAGACTCCATGGTATCCTCCCCTCTTTCTTGATCCATTTAGGCAGTAAGACTATGGAGGTCGAGGTTGAGGTGGTTGATGCAACCCTCGACTGCAATATTTTACTGGGGAATAATTGGACTTACGCTATGATAGTTGTTGTTTCGTCAGTGTTCCTCATTTTATTATTTCCTCATGAAGGGAAGATTGTGAATATCAATCAGTTATCCTTTCCGCACTCCAGTTCCCCATTATCGAGAATTATCAACATGCATCTAAGAACATTGGTGTCAGGATGTATCCTTCCTTAATGGGAACCTTTAATTTCCTGGCACCAATCTCGTACATTAATTCCATTTCTGATGAGTCTTAATTGTCATCGAGGTATGTTTCATTCCTTACTTCATATTTTGATGACCCATGGACCCTACCTTCTTCAACTTCCTCATATGAAGGTCACTCACAGATCGGTATGGAAATGTCATTATTTTCACTTGAATTTTCATATCAATTTATAAAGGAAGCTACTACAAACTTAGATCCTCCATCCTTGTGGATCGAAGAGGTGGATCCTTCCTTAGAGCCCATATGGGATGCACACTCATCTAGTTCATAGGAATTCCTCAATGATACTTTTCCCTCATACGAAGAAATATTAAAGGCCATCCCTGGCCTTGATAGGCCCTGGGAAGACCTTCACCATAGATCTTATTTTATCCTAGATCTTGAGAGGATTGAACATGATGAATTTAGGTCCACCATGAGCGATATGGTTGATCACATTTTGGCTCCGTTAGATCAACCTAGCATATATGCTGAAGGAAACATGGTGAATATCTATCTTACCATCACGATTGACATATCTCTAACCCTCGCCAAGGTTGAAAATGTTTACATCGGTGCATACTTTTTGCCCAAAGAAATTCATATTTACATCAATCTCTTTAAGGAATTTCAAGACGTATTTGCTTGATCATATGAATAAATGTTATAGATCAACCCTAGTATTTTCAAACATAAAATTAAGACTTATCTGAATTCTAATATAGTTTGAAAATGACTTAGAGATGTAAATCCTAGGAAGTCCCCCACTATTAAGGTAGAGGTAGAGAAGCTTCTTAACGTTGGCTTCATCTACCGGGTTTCCTTGACTGAATGGGTGTCCAATATTATTCTCGTAGATAAGAAGAAAGGAACCATTCGTGTATGTATGGATTTTATGGACTTGAATAAATCCTGTCCCAAAGATAATTTCCCCACACCCTTTATTGACCATATTATTGATGAGCGTGCGGGGAGTGAAGTATTTTATTTTATGGAAGCATTTTCAAGCTACAATCAACTTCAAATTAAACCCAAGGATCAACATAAGACAACGCTCATTTTTCCTTGGGGTACGTTTGCATACCATAAAATGCCTTTCGGTCTTAAAAACACTTGAGCAACTTTTCAACGGGCTATGAACTTATCTTTCCACGACCTAAAACATATATTCGAGGCTTATCTAGATGACCTTGCTGCTCACTCTCACATAAGGGTTGATCATCTGAGTCATCTTTGGCTAGTGTTTGAAATATGTTGCCATTATCATATTCGATTGAACCCTCATAAATTCATATTCTATGTTAGGCCAGGCCACGTTTTGGGATTTATAGTTTCTAAGAAAGGGATCATGGTGGACCCCATGAAGGCTGAGGAAATACTTTTATTTCCTCCCCCATGCAGTATTCGACAACTTCAGGGTTTACAGGGGAAGGCTAACTTCCTACATTGTTTTATATCCAACTATGCCAATATCACTAAAGGTTTTATGCATCTCTTGAAAAATAATACTCTATTCATATGGGATGAGCGAGCCCAAGAGTTCTTCAATGCTCTTACAAAATCCCTACTGTCAACACCTTTGCTGAGTCCCCCAAACTATAGTATAGATTTCTTACTTTATATTGTCGTTTTCGAAGGGACGGTTAGTATGGTTCTCATTTAGGAGGATGACAAAATTTAGGAGCACATTATCTATTACCTTATTTGAAATATAATTGGTCATGAACTTAAGTACTCTCACATAGAGAAGCTAGCCTTAGAGGCCGTGCATATAGTCCAGAGATTGCACCATTAAATTTTACTCCAAAAGAATACAGTGGTCACCGACGTCAATCCATTTAATTATGTCCTTACAAGGCATATCATAGGGGGGGAATACAATAAATGGATTGTGAGTTTGTAGGAATTTGATCTTGATTTTGTGTCGGCAAAATCCAATAAATCGCTAGTATTTGTGGAATTAATGTCAGTATTCCCTACATAGGATGAACATACTATTTACAATGACTCATTTTTCGATGAGAATATTTTCGTTATCTCATCTTCAGACCCCTAGTATGGATATATTCTAATATGCCTTCAAACTGTTAAGTTTCCCTCGCATATTTCAAGAGACGAATGACGACGTATATGCCATCAAGCCAAAAACTACCTCATTATCAGTGACACGTTGTATCGTTGAGGGGTAGATTTTATGTTTCATCATTGTTTGACTCATGAAGAGGAATAAGTCATTCTTAATGATTGTCATAGTGGGGCATGTGGTGGTCTCTTATCTGGGCTTGTGACCTCCCAAAAAATATTGCGAGTTGGTTATTTTTGGTCGTCAATTTTTAAAGATTTCATAGAAGTAGTCAAGAAGTGTCACCCTTGCTAGGTGTTCACTCGTAAGATGTGCTCACTTCCTACCCCTCTTCACCCAGTAATCACCTTTGGTCCCTTCACCAAGTGGGGGGTGGATTTCAAGGATTACAACTCAGCCTCAGCTAGGGGGAACCATCACATTATCGTGTACGTGGATTATTTCACTAAATGGGTTGAGGCTATGCCTACATTTAAATTCAATGGTTAGACTGTATCACATTTCGTATTCAATCAAATTATAGCTCGGGTTGGAATTCTGAACAAGAATTTCACTGTTCATGACAGTCACTTTCAGAGTGAGATGATGACAAAGTTGGCAACAAAACTGGGGTTTAAACAAGATCATTCATCGCCCTATTATGCCCAGGAAAATGACCAAGTGGAGGCAGTGAATAAATCTATGAAGGTCATTTTGGAAAAAATTGTCAGGTAGAGTAAATATGATTGGCACGTGATGCTTTATGGGAATACAAAACTGTAGTAAAGACTTCCATTAGTTTCTTACCATTCCAGTTAGTTCACAAAGTGGAGTCGATCCTTCCTATTGAATGTGAGATCCCTTCTCTTAAGTTTCCAATTGAGATCCTACCTAACATGAATAATCTTGAAGAACACCTTCTACACTTAGAGAAGCTCAATGAGCAGTGTTGAGATCCCTCTATAGCCATAGAGGTGAATAAACAATTTGTTAAGGTACAATATGATAAATTTGTCCATCCCTAACAATACATTGAGGGTGACTTGGTTCTTCTTTATGACTAATCTAAAGAACCATTGGGGGTAGGAAAATTCAACCCTATGTGGCACGGTCCTTATATCGTGACATGTGTCCTCGAAAAAGGAGCCTATGAGTTATAAGATTATGAAGGGAACGTGCTAAAAGATCCCAGAAATGGGCTCTACCTCAAAAGGTATTATGCTTGAGCTGAGAAGCTCGATCATGACCTTTATATACTAGTGTATGTTAGTGTATATATTTTTTTTTTATTTTTTTTTGTCGTTGGTTTACTTATTGAGTTTCCCCCTAGTTGGAATATGTCAATAGGATCATTGGTATTCTTAGGATTTGTGGATGGTGCCAATAATCATACTTGGAATGTAGCTTCGCCACTTAGGTTATATATTCTCCCGACGGACAATTGGTGTCTTCGGGAGGAATTTGTCTAGAGCCATCAATGAACAATGTGGCTGAGTATAGTGTCATTATAGAACTATTACATGATGAAATTTCATATGGTTTTCGATCCTTTGAGGTTCTCCTGGATTCCCAGTTAGTTGTATGTCAGTTGAATGAAAGTTATTGGGTAATAGATCCTACGTTACTCCGACGTTTCCTTCGGGTACAAATTTTGGAACGATATTTTGATTTTATTACTTATAGTCATATCCCTAGAAGTTCTAATAAAGAATTCTATGCATATGATAATTACGTTTCAGATTGGAATTTTTCACATAACGGAGTAAAAGAAACACACATTCATACATTCATCCATTGTAATATATGTAAGTAAAGCCGAAGACCATTTTTTTTTTTTATATTTCATCCATCATGTCCAAAAAATATAGTGTCATAGTACAAAATTCAACTTATAGCCCTCAAAATACATATATGGTCGGCACATCATACAACCATGGAATCTAAGACTAGGGCCTCGGATGCATGTCATGATAGCACACTATAGTGTTAGAGAGACTCCGAAAGAGTCTCACCCAAATAAAGGGTACACCCACAACCTACCTTTGCATAGCCTCAAGAAGATCATTCACCTGGACCATAGGAATCATGTGCGTCATATGTGATAGCTTTCCCTCCACATTCTGAAGAAATCGATCTGCATTCCTGCCAACCATATCCTCCCCTCGTCCCCTACATCGATGATGTGGGTATTCTTTTGATCATCGTGGAAATACATATGCATAAGAGAGATAAACGTTAATAATTTATACCATACAAAAATATTTGCATTTATCAAATTGAAAAACACACAAAAAATGAAATATAAAAAAATTAAAATTCTTACCAATCTCCCCATAGGTGGATCCCGGTGGTAATGACATGTCACGATACCCTCAGTAGTAAATACCGTCATAGGGATATTCATCGATGGGTTCTTTCGTCGCCACTAGTGAAAGAATGCATCATTATAGGGGGTTGGAATCCTACCACCTCCCAACCGCCTCATCACCTCGGTCCACTAGGACATGGATGGATCACATAGACCATGTGGAGGGACTTCTACTTTGGGACTAAGGGTTGGAAATGTCTTAAAGAAAAAACTACATAAATTGGATGCAAACCCGAATTTTCTCATCCTTATGAGTTTGCAATATGTAAATTGTCTCTCCGTGTTGGCCAATAGTGAGGTTCACCAATCGTGTACTATGGGTATCAAACACTCCACAACATAAAACATAAGTTTCCTCGATGCCTAATGTAGCGCGACCAATCCCTATATCCGTGTGAGCACTAGAATGATACTCTTAAGACTGAGGCTCTCAATCTCCCTAATAGTGAGTTGGTTCCTCACTTTCTCTATATTTGCAACAAATTATGTGGTGATGTACTCTTGCATAGACCTCCCACCTCCATCCCCTTGAGCCTTGATATTTACCATCTCACCTCAATGAGACAACATTCTTTAGTCCGTCTATGCCTCCGTCAGGTATATATCGTCACTAACATATAGGATATGTTATCACCCCGCTTTTCATTTTTGCATTGACCTATGACCATGGTTCATATTCCCTAGATACGAACCCATTTTTTTAGCAACACAAAACCTTCTCACTGTTATCAGAAGTGTTGTTATTAAGTGGTAGAGACTTACCAAACATGGCTACACAATTTAGAACACTATTTTCCATTTGGTGTCTGTTAGAAAAAATGTTGAAATATCCAAACTTTGTGTCCCTCACTAAAAATTTTGTCAAGTTGCGCTAGCTTTAAATTTTTGTTGCCTGGTGTAATATTTTTATCCGTAGTGAACCTCTAAACATTTCTCCATTTTTGTCGAGATTTTCTACAGTCAAAATCTCAAATCCTTGTGTCACATTTGTCAAAATTGCAAAGATTTACATCAATAGTTTGTTGAGACCTCCCATCTCTCTTCGCTTACAATTCCTCAATCTTTGAAAAGGGCCTTAAAAACGCCAAGTTTCCTTTGTTACATTAAACCAAGCTACAGTTCCTTTTATATATAAAATTATAGATAAATAATATTGTTTTAAATTTATTTTATATAATTTAAAAATAATATTTTATTATTAAAACATTTGGTAAAAAAATGAAAAACTAAACAAAAGGATTATTTCATTTTTTATGTAAAATATTGGGCCAATGACCCCACCGTCTCGATATCCAATCATAGCACCAAGACAAGCACCTGCAACACAACACAATTCAGCTGAGACCGAGTGCTTAAGAACCATGCATCAAGTCACATGGAGGAGGATCTCACGAGGGGGCCCAAAAGGGGTGCACTACGTGTTGAACAAATGTGGGATTGTTGACATACTTGAACACTAATAAATTGTTTTCACCTGTGCATGTGGGATATTTGACATAGGGAAAAATTTATAAATGCCAAGAATTATCGACAGTAGAAAGCCAAATGTCGAGCTGCGTTTTTGTACTTGTAGGTGTCAAATGGATATCCAAAGCTAAATAATGTGCCAAGTTAGAGGTTATTTCCCATACCAGGCATCTGAGTTACCTAGAATAAAATTAAGTTCAACTAAAAGGAATTTGGGTGGCAGTGTATATATCATATGTATAGAATTCAAAATTACTCATAGAGGCCCGGGGTTGCCAGAAAAATTGGTTCAACAGATGTTCAATCTCAACCTGTATATGTCTCAAGAGGGTTTTGGATTGCTCATTTGTCGAAAGCTTGTAAGACTTATGAATGGAGATGTACAATATCTTCGAGAAGGAGGAACATTATCCTTCATTGTTGTTGTGGAGCTTGTTTCCGGTCAAACTGATGAATGCTAGAAAATTTTCATTCAATACAAAGAGATATCCTATTCCATTTTGGAATTGATTGAATTGGGGATTTTGTTTTTCATTCAACTTGAGTAGTTGAAAGGCCAAAAAAAATCCCTCTAGGATGTTTTAGTTGAAAAATCCTACAAGAGGAGTTTACAATGTTGTAGATATATTCACTGGGAATGTTGTAAACAACTTGTGTATGTTTCAAGATTACTACATGTGAGAATCTAAATCTACCAGTGGAAAGGTACCTGATGCACATATATTTCTAAGACATGAATCTTGTTCAATATTTGACAAATGAGTTTCTACAAAGATCTAAGGGGCTTTGTGTAGAATATGTGAGCCCTGTCTGATCTTCACCAAGAGAGCTTGAGCATACACCTAGGGGACTTCTTGTAGAAGATCTGAGCCCAATCCATTCTTCACTGCAAAGGATTCAACAAATGTATGATGGACCATCTATAGAAGATCTCAACCCATTTCGATCGTCACCAAAAGAGCTTCATGATATATCTGAAGGAACCTGTGTAGAATATCTAAGCCCAGTTCAATATTCACATAAAGAACTTCCACAAATGTATGAGGGACTTTATATTGAAGATGCAATCTCGGTTCAGTAATTCGCTGAAGAGATTCAACAAAAATCTCATACAAACATTGACAAGGAAGGGCATACATCCTTTGCCTCATGGGAAAAACCATTTGGTGAATTGAATACAAAGTAGAAAATGGATTTTTCAATGAAAGAACTATTATGGCACAATTTGTAGTTATGGTAAAAGATGGATGGAAGAAAGGAAAACTGGTGCAACTGAGACTATCCCACCACTTTCACCTCAATGGGATAGCTCTTTCTAGTTAGGGAGGTAAGTCCGAGGGGAGACGTCCCCGATGACCTAGGGTTTTGAGAAGGCAAAGGATTAAAAAGATTAAGTGATAGTCTCCCCCTCACAAGTCACCATCGATCAGAAATTCCTAGCTAATTGTTCAATAAAGATAAGTAATAACCAAAAAGGAGTACCTTCCCAAGACAAAGCAACAAAGAAACTATGCATATGCAAGATCACTTGCTTGGTTAGTACTTCATATAATCATGGACTTCTGATATAAAGAAATTGATAAAAAATATTAATGAAGCAAGTCAACGATGTACAATGGAAATGATTATAATATGTCACTTCACAATAAATGCTAATGGAAATCAATGAAACAATATCAATACTAGAAACACACCTTGGCTAATCATTCAATTGCTTTGAAGATAAAATAAATGATACAGAGTATAAGTATAACACAAGTAGATAATATCAATAGTAGGGTTAGTAAATATTAGTCTAGACTAGGGTTAGAAGGATTAGTAGTTGTTCAAAGTATTTATAAGTTGTGTATTATCAAAGGTACTCAACAATGGAACTCTTATATTAGTGCGTTATTAGGGAAAATGGAGTAAAAAATCACTGCAAAAGTTGAAGGGCCATGATGATAATGATAAAGCTAAAGACAAGAGGGTTAGATGTTGATGTGTTGATAAGGCAAGGCCTCAACAATGAAACCCTAGGGGAGAAAGGCTCAATAATGTGTAGAAACGCTAGGCCTTAGTGCTTTCTCCTCCTTCTTTAGTTTGTTGGCAAGGTAAAAATGGCTAGCTTGAGAAAAACTCGGTGGGGCTAAAGACAAGAGAGTTTGAACATGAAGTGTTTCTAAGGAAAGGCTTCATCTATCAAACCCTAGGGAAAAATGACTCACCAAGGTGTAGAAACCCTAGGCCTTGATGTGTTTTCATCCTTCTTATCTCAATAATAAGTACAAAATGGCTAGGATAGAAGAGTAGAGGTAGAGTGTTTCTATGGAAAGGCTCTATCGAAGTTCAACAAATAAAATTGATCTTAATCTTAGTAGGGACATGAGATAGGGACACCAACATGT
>ML792104.1:337418-354277 GCA_009831015.1 Picea engelmannii | reverse complement strand
TGAGGTGTTCATTAGGTATGCAGATGGTGCTAGTCAGCACACTCAAAGGCTTGCCTCCGTAGCTTGGGTAATTTTTACACCTCAGGGCCAGTTGTCGCCGAGTATAGTGCAGTTATTGAGTTGCTTTGTGATGCTTTGTCATTGGGTATCTCTCATCTCTGGGTCTATCTCAACACTCAATTGGTTATGTCTCAGCTAAACAGAGTATACCAAGTTCATGATCCAACCTTACACCGATGATTCCTTAGGGTACGTCTCTTAGAATGAAATTTTGATTATATTACATATTTTCATGTTCCTAGGAGATTAAACCAAATTACAGATACTCTAGCTAATAAAATTTTAGATTGGCATCTGGCACACATATGAAAGAACATTGGCATAAAACATGTAAATACATTTTTGCACACGTGATCCATAAGAAATAAAGGATTAAATAAAAATAAAAATAAAAACCATATATAACATCATAAAATAACCAGAGTACATAGATGGACGCAAGTGCCTAAAAAATGGGACTAATAACGAGTCACAGGGCTTATGCCCTCAAAAAATATATACAAGTAGTTCTTGTGGCATGTAAAAAGTCTAAATAGGTTCAGGGCCTATGGGCCCTATTATAATAGTCCACAGCATGGGCTAAACGCCTAAACAATCGGACCCACGTCCGAGGTTCCCCCACTACATGAGGCTGCATGGATGGAGGCAGGTCCTCTATCTCCTCCATTGGGGCTGTGCGAGTGAGTGCAGTGCAGTTCTGCTCAACTCATTTAAGGACCCTCTCAGCCTCCCCAGTTGGGAGGTTCCCTGCTACTATTGGTCCCCCAACGACAGCTGCGGCTTCTAGTCGAGGACGATGTTTGTTCCATGCATAATCAGTAGGTCGTACGAGTCCCACATCTACATGCAACAAACGTATACCCGTCAAATACTCTGGCATACAAAAAAATGATATATATAACAAAAATGACATAAAAATTACATATACAAACAAAAAAATAAAAATAAAAAGGTGGAGACTTACCCATCTCCCTTCTCTCCTCACCATGAGGCACGAGTATCTCAGGATCTCTAGAAAAATCTATCCCTTCATATGGGTAATCCTCAATCACAGGGATCTACCGTGAAAACCATGCAAAGAAGTCATCATCGAAGGACTCATTGGTCCTTCCACCACCCTGTCACGGCAGTAATACTACCCATCTACATATCCCAGGAAAAGAGGCATGATGTCCTCGTACCACTTCTCGAGGACTAAAGCTCAGAACTCTCTCAAAGAAGAATGAACACAAAATCATCTCGAACTCGAAGTTCCTTTGTGTCCGTTGTCAACAATCTATCAATTGCCTCTTCATACACTCAAGTAGTGTGGTACTCCAGTCAAAAATCTATGCATTCAAGCACTAGATAGCACAGTTCATCTGTGTCCGAGATGCCTAATGCAAGGCTGCTGAACCGGTAATCCGCCCAATAATCAATAATATCGCTTGCAACAATAGGTTAGTAATCTTACTTATGGGCACCTGGGATCTCACACGGTTTGTTCCAGCCTCATAGTGCTCAGCTATCAATTCCACTATGTTATGCGGCCCCGCAGGAAACGTCCTAAAATTGACTGGTTCCCCTCTCCTTGAGACGCCAGTCAAAAGGTAGATATCCTTGGTGGTGGGCACCAGTGATTTCCCCTCTAGCATGAAAGCCTTTGCATCAGGGTGCCAGTAGTCAATCAAGGCATTCAGTAGCCTTGGTTGCGCTCGCATAAATGGACATAGGAAGAACTTAAGTAAACCACATTGCATCAACACGACCATGACATTTGGATCTCCCGCAACCAACTCACTAATTTCTTCATGCTCCCTTTCCCTCCACTGGACATACATCCTTCCAACACAACAAAGTTGAGGAGGGTCAGGGCTTTCTCTTTAGTTCTTTTTTTCTATAAAAGGGGGTCCACGCGAGCTGTAAAGGCGACAGTCACGTGTACATGCGGGCAGACTTTACTCTGCCCAAGTGTACACGCGACCTGTCTAGAGACAGCCCGCGTATACCTAGGGCCGACCTTTTAAAGGTCGATGCCCACCCAAAAAATTAAAGAAAATGAAAAATTGAAGAATTGAATAGCTAGATAGGGGAGTTTGTACTTACTTGGTCCAAGCGGAAGTTCGTTTTGTTCACTGTAGCTCCCGGAATCATCGTTTTTAGCAAAGGGGGTCTTTTAGCTCCAGAGTCAATTTCCAAATCAACAATGGTGATAATGAGCTACCAGCTTCTATTTATAGACTTTTTGGCCTCTTTTTGTCACTTTTTTGGCCTCCCTTATCAGTTTCTTTATACCAAAAACCATTTAGAGTGATTCAAGAGTTATATGGGAGGGATTTGATTGGGTATTGGGACACTTTTTTTTGTGTTTTGAGAAAATTTTGACAGTCCATGAAATTTTTTCCAAGAATCAACTTGAGCATATAGGTTAGGTTATTACCTCAACTTTTGTGCCTTGTTGCCTTTTTCCTCTGCCATAGGATCGATCCCATCAGGTTGTGACACAGAACCGTTATATCTTCTTTATATGTGTTGCAACTTGGTGGTAGATCTTACCAGAACATGGATGCCCTAGGTAGGTCCTGGTTGCATTATGGTGTCCATGCCATCTCTAAAACACTGTAGGCTCTGGAGTTCTTATAGTCTTTCCTGAATATGAGTTTGAGCCTCATCTGCATGATTCTCCTTCGCTCTTGGTCTCGCCCTCAGGACTCCCAAAAAATAACGGGTCTCCTTTTAAGCCCTTTTCAGACCCTCTAAACACGAAAAGATTGTCAAGCGATCTTGTGGCCTTTCACACTCGTTAAACCGAAATTTAAAGTCACGTCTGCCCGGTGGTATTTACTCCTTTTTCGGTCCAGACGATCAACTGTACAAACAAAGGTATACTCCATGGAATTTCATCTCTATAGAAGAGTACTCTCAGGTATAATTTTGTCCCTTTTTCAGGCCTGAGGGACTAAACTTACGAAGAAGGAACCCCCACAGAGTCCATAGTTAAGCTCTTTTCAGACTCCCTAAAATTGAAAAGATCGTTGAGTGACCTTATTCTTTCACACTCGTTAAATTGGTCCAGAAGAAGATTCCTGACGGAGTCCATTGTTAAGATTTTTTCAGACTCCTTAAAAATGAAAAAATAGCCAAGTGATCTTGTCCTTGTCACACTCATTAAAATGGTTTTGAATCGACGTCTAATCGGTGCTAGTCTACCCTTTTTCGAACCGACTAGACTATCTTCAAAAAAGGTACCCAAATGGAGTCTCTTTTTATGTTTTTTCAGACTCTCTAAATATGAAAAACCACCGAGCTTACCTTATCTAGGCTCGTTAAACTTACATCGAAGGATGTTACCATTGTGTGTTTTGTTAACCATGTTTGCATACCTTATACATCAGCCTTGTAACAGTTTGCTTCTACGTCTTAACACCTTTGACCTTCGGAGGATTTTTCCCGAGTGTCATTTTACTAGAACATTAGTCTTGTCCTTGTGCCTCAAGCTTGTATGTTTTCCACACTCGTTCCTCCTTTGTAACGTAATATTCCTTTCTTCTTTTTCCACAATTATTGAAAAGAACAAAAAAAAAATCAAATATACCCCAAAAAGAGGAAGGGAAAAGTATTTTCTTTATTGGCAGCATAATGAGTCACCCTTGGATAAAGCACATCTGTCCATTTTTTCATTAGACTATGGGATGTAGTACGACTTTAGGAAGCTTTTCTCGCTATATAGAGTTGTGTCCTCCACCATTTGGTTATTCTTCCAAACATATGGAGAGTTTGCGTTGCCTTCTACTTCGTAGACTTATGATTAACATACATGCTACCTGAGTCTCATCATTTGTCGTGCTATTGTCCAAGGGAAGTTTGTCACTAAGCTTGAGTTGGCCCCTCTGCAATATGTCTCTTGTTCGCATACCCGACCATCCTGAATATCCAATCAAGTCCTTGTTTGAAATCATTGAAGTGTTCAGTATGATCATCAAGATTATCACGTCAATGACCGACGAGCCATCAAAGACCTCTGGGTAGTGAATTCGTACACTCATATTACACTCCTACCCGAGTTTTGAAGATTTTGAAGTTGTTTCTCGAACTCTGAAGATCTCATCTCTAGCCATCAGGCCGAATCAGCTTCTGGAAGATGGATACTCTATATGTATATCTTTCTGAATTCGAGATGTAGCTCCGTTGTGTATTGTTCATGGCTACTCTTTATAGTTATTTGACATGGATCTATAGTGTATTGATTGGTAGCCATGGTTCTATTTTATCTCGAGCATGGGTATGCCTGCCTCGGTGAGACATTTGTTATTTTGCAGACGACATCTCCTCATTCTTGATCCTTGGGTTCAATCATTCGGCACATCAGTAAAGATTGGTAATGTATTTCGGCCATCAAATTCTCTTCTGACCTCACACATTAGGGGGCATTTGTTATAACCCTAAATTGCACCACACATGCTTACTTGGCATCAGGCCAAATCATATCCTTTCTTTGCCAAAAACACTACTGAACAACTCTTTGAAAATCCTCTTGTATATAGGCCCACGCGCCCTAACCCATTACTACATGCATGTACACGCTGGCTGACACAAAACAACCCGTGTGGACCAAAAAAAGCATGAAAAATGGAAAGTTGCCGATGGAACAAAAAGCTATGGGTGAGTTAACTGAAACTCCCGGTCATGCATGGCCGAGCGTTCATCCAAACACCTATCTCCTTCTAGCCTATAAAATAAGGGGTAGGGGTACCATTTGGAAGAGAAAAAATATAGAAAAGAAACTCTTCCCATTTATGTATTCCATTGTCCCAACCCTTTAGCCTTTCCTTATGCCAAAGGAAATTCAAAGAAAAGAAGTTGGAGGACAGAAGAAGAGGAGCCTAGGATCAGGTTCAAGGAGCGGTGGCCGGTCTCAGCTTTTGTAAGTTGACTCATTCTAAGTAATAAAGAAAGTTCTTTTCCCGTCCCAATTCATGAAATTTTTATGGTTTGATTAGTTTATGTTTGGATTTCTAACCCGTTAGTATATAAGTAGCATGCATGCATAGTTGTTTCTTGTCTTGAATGCAGGTCATCTTTGGAAGGAGTATTGCGAACAAGTAAACAAGCACAACGGAGGATCGACATCAAACTCCGAGAACGAGGTAGGTTGATTTTTCATGCATTTACTAAGAAAATGGGATTTAAATCTAGGGATGAAGGTAGAAAGTAATTTCTATTCGGTCATATCTACATGCAAAGTCTGAACTCTATTTGCTAGTCCATAGGGTGTTTTTCCCAACAACACTAGCTTCCAATCTAAAAGTGGGTTTGAAGGTTACTTTTCAAATTTGTAAAGAACCATTAAAACCTTTCTCTTAGCTATTGATCTCGCCATTGTATAACAAATATCATTGAGGGATCCCCCTATGGATTGAAGGGGACAACTTTTAGTCCTGAAGTAGGTTTGTAGTTACCTCTGGGTGTTCCTCCTACAACCAAGGAAAATTACAAAGTGCTAACATTTTGGCATCGTTGTTGGGGAGAAAATGTGAAATCTTCCCCACGAAAGAATGAAAAATATATAGATATAATTCCTAAGGGTAAACAGAGAGTCATACACATAATTTGGTTGTATTGTTTACCCTAGCAACTTTTTTTTCATAAGAATCCATATTTCAGAGCTTTCATGTTGACTTCACTATCCAAATAATTTGGATCTTAAAGAGTTTATTGGAGACTCCATTGTCTGAAAATGAATTCATCTGTAAGGTATGCTCCTATGAATCGTTCACATATTCTTGGTTTTCCAAATCAAATGCCTTGTATAGATTGGCAAACTTATTTTCCAAAGTTTAAAGACGAGGAAGGAGATGTTGTTTCTTTGCATTTCGTTAAGTTTCATATGCATTCACAAAAGCTAGAGGTTTAATGGCATGAAGATTGTTTGATGAAAATGTTCATGGCTAGTTTGGAAGGAAAGGAAAGATCCTGGTATGAAAAATTACCAGCTACTAGTCTATATTCTTTAAAGTATTTTCATACAATATAAAGGATCCTATCCATCTTTGTTGTTGGTTCAAAATTGTTGTGATTATTTTGAAAATTTCATTCAAAATATGGAAAATGTCTATGAATATGACGTATTTATGGATGATGAAATTATAGACGCTATTTATGAGAATCATTTTCATCATCAGGGATAAATAGTAGAGACTAAGGACCATGATACTCAGGAAAATTTTCAGCAGACTGTATTTTCTTCTCTGGCTAAAAATGAAATAAATCAACATCTTGATGTAGAAAATCATGATCCATATCCCAATATTGATTAATGTATGCAACAGGCTTGCCATTTTATATGTGATGAAGAGAAATATCAGGATAGATGGTCAAATGTTTCCTCAACCTATTCATTTTATAAATCCTTACTTCAAGAAAAAGTGTGTCAAAATCCGATTTTCGAAGTTGCATCTATAGAAAATTCCAGCAATAAACCATTACATATCATGAAGTTTCAAGAAGATAACTAGCCAATATATGACACTTTCCAACCAAAGTCACAGGAGGATAGTGAAACAAGAACCATTTTCCTTGATTCTTTTCATAATCAAAATAAGGTTTTTGTTGAATTGCATCAAGAAGGATCTTTAGACATTCACCATACATATAAGATAGATGTTATTGTACAAGAACATAAAAAAACTATTCTTGAACCATTTTGCTTGATTCTTTTCATAATCAAAATAAGGTTTTTGTTGAATTGCATCAAGAAGGATCTTTAGACATTCATCATACATATGAGATAGATGTTATTGTACAAGAACATAAAAATCATATTCTTGTTTTGAATGATAGGAGAGGTGAACATATTTCCTTTGTTTCATTTGGAAATGATCTTACGTTTGATGAAATAGAACAAGGAGCCGCAACCAAACATGAAGGAACTTCTTATCTTTTTTATGATCAAGAGGTAATAGTTCATAAACTTGGAGATCCTTTTGTAAATCTATTAGAATCATAAGAGAAAGATAACTTTGTAGAATTCATGGACAATGGAGATCAAATTTAGTTGTGTGTTGAGTTGTCACGTTTCAAATTTTTATTTTTGTTTGGAGAAACATAATGCATGCTTCAATTAAGTAGGCATTTGCTTGATTGGTTACATCGGATCTTCCATATCACTTGATCCAACAATTATGTTCAACAGGTTAGAATAGGATGGTATGTACATAAATAAGCTTGATGTTTCAAGCATTTTCTTCAGTTTGCACAATGTGGTCAAATTACAGTTTCAGTTTGAATTTGGTAGTGAGTAGTTTGTTTTTATTTTGCATTTTCATATTGTACAAAGAGCAATAGTTTCAGTTTCAGATTTCAGTTTGTAGCAGCTTGCAATTTGGATTTCAGTCATTTTTTCTTTTAGTTGAAGGTCTGGGAACACGTAGAAACAAGTTGTAGGTTTTGGAGATTGATAAGATATCCAAGCTACTAGTCTATGATGTTCTTTGCTACCTCACAGGGAGGATATAATCCGCATTGGATCCTACGTTAGTATGTGTAAATTTACAAATTCAAAACATTTTGTTTTGTTTCCATTGAGTCTTTTGGTCATGACCATGTGTCAAGGTCCTAGGGTTAGTGTCCCATGACAATTTTTTGGGTTTGTTCACTTATGAGTCAAGTTGAGTTTGATTGGTCCATGTCTAAGGGAAATTTTGAAAGCCATTCCAATCATGTTTACTACCACCACAAAGTCTATTACAAACTCTGATGCACATAAACCATCAACAAATTGCTTGTCATTACCAAATTCCTAATCTGATTAAATTGCAGTTTCACCATGATACAACCATTTAATTTCCCTTGGGAAGAAACTAACAGTTAAAAGGGGGAATTGACATAAAATACCAAGCAATGGAACTAGTTCTAGAGAAATTTTGCAGCATCATAAAGTTGAAACAAAGATTTCACAACAAGTTTCCTAGTTTTTGTGAACTTGTATTTTCATCATAACTTTAAAAAGACAAACTGGGTTTTGCCCAAATATGTTTTAACAAGGCATCATAGAGTCATTACTTTTATGACAAAAATTCATCCCAACCCAATTCCCCATTTGGGAGAAAGGGAGAAATTACCTTATTCACTGCGAAATTTCCTGTAGCTGACTATTTTTGCAGTGAACTTCAAACACAGATTTCGATCAGATGGTGATTGATCTCAAAAAAAGGAAAGATGTTTTTATCAATCACGAGTTCATATACAAAAACCTATCTCATTGTTTTCATAGCTATGATGGTTTGGTATATTCGAAGGAATCTTTACAACCTATTTTTACATATTTTCGCCAAATTTAATTAGTTAAAAATTAAATCCCCCAAAATAGGAGTTAGTTTGTAACTCCTTCTTGAATGTGAAACCATAATTATTTAGACCTGATTGAGTTATATTGAAATGTAATTCTTTATATTATCATGAAGAGGATTGTAAAAGGGTTCAAGAGTGGGAAAAAATAGATTGTTCTAATTTGTGTATCTTATTTTTCTGATATTAGTCAAAGCTTGTTGGAGATAAAAGTGTTACACATCAACATTACTCACTTTGATAAGTGTCGCAAGTGTCACATGTTTCTCACAAGAGTCCCATGTTGCTCACAAGTGTCGCATGTTTCTCACAAGAGTCCCATGTTGCTCACAAGTGTCGCATGTTTCTCACAAGAGTCCCATGTTGCTCACAAGTGTCGCAAGTGTTGCATGTTGCTTACAAGTGTCGCAAGTATCAAGCAAAGCATACTACCATGATGATGACACTAAGGAGACACTTAAAATGCCTCAAACACTTGATTTGAAGAAAGAGGAATGGCTAACTGAAGATAAGAACCTCTTGCCACCTGAAAGAAGCATTCAATTTAAGGTTTTAGGAGAGCGTGATCCCCTGTATCATCCCTAGGAGCGTTGGCACTCCCCTATAAGGTGCTAGGGAGCACTATAACACCAAACAACCCTTCTGAGGGAGCGCTATGGATTTTTAGAGCGCTGGAGCCCCACTTGAGCCTACTAGGCAACATTATAGTGCCCTGATGTCCCTTTTGAAAGAGCATTGTCTAATCTGGGCAGCAGTTGATCTGTTGAGGAGAATAAGGGGAAGATCTTTCAAGTTTGGAAGGCATTTTCATTCGAATTCCTGGTTCAAACATGATATTAGGAGAAGATACCTGATCTAAGGAGGGAATTCCTCAACTTACCCTAAATATACCTCAAGAGGTTAGGCCTATCTGAACCTATATAAGAAGGCTCTATCATGGTGAAAAGAGGGAAGAATTGGAAGCATGAAACGTATGATCTCATAGGGAACATACAGTGAACTGGAGGAAAGTAATCAGTAAAGTTGTTGTCATCCAGATCGTGGTTCTTTTGAGCAAGGGTTAGACAAAGGGGGACTTGATGAAGCTGTTGCATTCGCATATACTGTTGTAATCTACTTCTGTCATTGTTCTCATTAATATGACACACTTGGCCTATTTCTTTCTAGTTTTTGTTTAATCTCACATGAACTTGTCTCAGATAGATAGATCTATTTCAAGCTAATATCAATAGAGTAGGAAGCGGTTGTACTATTGTTTGTCTACAGGGCTCATCGAGGAGCAAAAGATTGGAGCTCAACTCGGAGCGTGCAGGGACAAACGCCAGTAAAAGGTACTTCTTTTCTCCTTCCTCCTCATGCATTAGTTTTTATAGATCTGAAAGGAATTCAGTGTCCATGTTAAGCATCTTCTGTCTTAAGAGTTAAGATTTTATCTCTCAAGAGGAGATCCACCTGTCCGCAGGGAGATTTTCCTTCAACAGAAACTGGCGACTACCCAATGCCCTTCATCGACCAAATCATTGATAATTGCGCTAGGATCATAATCTTCTGCTTCATGGATGGTTTTTCTGGGTATAACTAGATTGAAATTTTACCTGTTGATCAACATAAGACAACCTTTATCTTCCCATGGGGAACTTTCGCCTATCGAAAGCTACCTTTTGGTCTCAAAAATGCTGGTGCTACTTTCCAGCGGGCCATGTCGTACACTTTCCACGATATCAAGCATATTGTAGAACCTTACCTCGACGACTTACCTGCCCACTCATCAAATCGATCAGATCACATTGATCACTTACGGGCTATTTTTCTTCGATGTCGGTTTTACCGTATCCTCTTGAACCCACATAAGTGTATTTTTGCTGTCGAATCTAGTTGACTCCTTGGTTTTGTTGTCTCCAAAGACAAGATTCAGGTGGATCCCTTAAAGATTAAGGCTATTATGTCCTTACCCCCACCTACTAATTTGACCCAACTCCAAAGTTTGCAAGGAAAAGAAAACTTCCTTCGCCGTTTCATTTGTAACTATGCTGAGATAACCAAAGGATTCATGCGATTGTTGCAGAAAAACACCCCTTTCATCTGGGATGACATCGCTCAACGATCGTTTGACACCCTCAAGCATGCCTTGACCCACGCACCTTTGTTGCACCCTCCAGAGTATAAAAAGGACTACATCCTTTACTTACCTGCCTCTACTTTCACTATTGCAATGGTGTTAGTTCAGGAGGACCGCAACGGTGAGGAACATGTGATCTATTACTCGAGAAAGAGTCTATCTGGACTCAAACTCCGATATTCACATGTAGAGAAACTGGCTTTGGCAGTCGTCATTTATGTCCAACGATTTCTCCATTACATCCTACTACGCACCACCACTGTGATTGTGGACTCAAACCCCATGTACCACATCTTTACACGTCAAGTGCTCAAGGGAAAATACTCTAAATGGATTGTCATCCTTCAGGAATTCGATCTCGAATTTGCGAAGTCCAAAGACAAAAAGTCCCTAGTGTTTGCGGAGCTCATCTGCAATCTCCCCCATGCTGATGAAGATATCAAACCTAGAGATTATCTCCCTGACGAAACTCTTTTCCTCATCAGCACCTCTGATCCTTGGTACAGAGACATCCTCCTTTACCTCCAAACCCAACGCTTTCATCCTAACACTTCCCGTGAAGAGCGTCGACGTATTCACCACCATTCTCATCGTTATCTTATCGTCGGCAACACCTTGTATCACCATGGTATTGACACTATCCTTCGACGATGTTTGATTCACACAGAGGTTGAACGCGTTCTGAATGACTGTCACCTTGGAGCCTATGGCGGTAACCTTTCTGGGATGGCCACAACCCAAAAAATTCTACGTGCCAGCTATTTTTGGCCCTCGATTTTCAAAGATTGTATTGAGGCAGTCAAAAAATACCCACCTTGCCAAGTTTTTAATAACAAGGCACACACCCATCCTACTACTCTACACCCCATTATCGCCATCGGCCCCTTCGCCAAGTGGGGTATCGATTTTATGCAATGTAAGCCTACCTCAGTCGAGGTGCACGGTTATATAATCGTCGTCATCGACTACTTTACAAAATGGGCTGAGGCTATGCCTACCTTTCTAAATGATGGTCGTACCGCAACTCTGTTTTTTTTTAACCACATCATAACTCATTTTGGTGTACCACGCGCCATTGTCACTAATCACGGTGCACACTTTAAGAACCAGATGATGAGTGAATTGCATTTCAAGTTGGGTTTTCGCCATGAAAACTCATCCCCATACTATCCTCAGGCCAACGGACAAGTTGAAGCCATCAACAAGGTCCTCAAAACCATGATTCAACGCATGGTAGGGGAAAATAAGACATCCTGGCATCTACAACTTTTCTCCACTCTCTGGGCTTACTATACTTCCATGAAAACCGCAACTGGGTTCACTCCTTTCCAGTTAGTGTATGGCATCGAAGCCATTTTACCAATCGAGTGTGAGATTCCATCTTTGAAACTTAAAGTAGAACTCCTACCCCATACTTCTGCCGAAGAAGAACTTTTCTTATATCTCACCAAACTGGATGAAACACGTCATGATGTCACTCTTGTTAACGAGGCACATCAGAAATGGATAAAAAATCAATACGACAAATCCATCCATCATTGGACTTTTGCAGAAGGAGACTTAGTCCTCGTCTATGACCAAGCTCATGGCAAACTAGGGACAGGTAAGTTAGAACCTCTATGGCATGGCCCTTACATTGTGAAACATGTTCTGCACAAAGGTGCCTACGAGTTAGTCGATTATGATGGAATTTCCCTAAGAGAGCCCCGGAATGGGCTTTACCTTAAAAAGTACTATGCCTAGATCACCTAGCATGTGTACTTTGTACATTATTGTATTTTAGTTTAGTGTGTCTGTTTCTTTCGTGTGCTCGAGTCTTTACCTTTGCCACTCATAACTGTGCCTTGTGTTTTCATGCGCAGATGACGTCTATTTTTCCTATCTTTGTCGGGTTTACGGATGGCACTAGTCGACACACTCGGAACATCGCTTCGGCAGCATGGGTCATTTACCAATTTGACGAGGTGGTGAGGTCAGGAGGTATTTTCTTAGGACCAATGACTAATAACATGGTAGAATATCATGTTGTCATTGGACTTTTGACCCAAGCCTCCTCCCTAGGTATCTCTCATATCATTGTTAACCTAGACTCCCAACTCGTGCTCTATCAACTCAATCGTATCTACACTATTTGTAATCATATCCTGCTACATCTCCACCTACAAGTTTGTCGTCTTGAACGAATGTTTGATTACATCGAATAAAGACATATTTCAAGAGAACTCAACAATGTTTCATATTCGTTAGCTAATTACATCATGGATCGGTATCTCGCCCATAGATAAGGTTTCATGAAGGAAAACAAATTGTATATCATATGTAAATTAAAACACATCACATTAAAGGCATCATTATGTACAAATCTTTTGGCACTGTAAAATCTCGAAACTGTATATATATACATAGCGTGACTGAAAATGTTTTCATTACATCAAAAAATTATTTGGAAGAGAAAAATTTTGGGTCTTTACACCCATACAACATCGTCTGACAAGTCATACAAAATATACAATCGCCAGAGAGACTCTAATCTCTCTACACTGCATTGTGCTGAGAGTAACATATCACTGCGTGAACTACGCATCTCAGTAGAGAATTGGCATTCTTTGGCACCCCCATAGTGTGTCTCTGTCGATGCAAAGGAACTTCTCTCCTACGTAGAGGAGGAATGCCCATCGTGAGGCCTTAAAGGTTTCTTTCAACCTCCCGGAGACCTATCATTGGTGCCCCCAAATCTACTGCAATCGGAGCACCCCCATGAAGTCCCAGTACTGGTATCTCAGCTAGGTGCACTGCTCCCTTGTCTGCATGTTAAAAAAAATACATCCATTAAAAACTCTTCCACGTACCCAAAAAAATATATATACGTTAAAAACTTAAAACAAAAACTAGACAAGGTGTTGCTTAGTCTTTCACCTGACGCATCCCAATCTTCCCCCGCTGGTAGAATCAAATCCATGCTCCCGTGAAAGTCCACATCGGCATATGGTAAGTCTTCTATCCAAAGATACTGGCGTCTCAGCCAAGTGAAGAAGTCACCGGTGAAACGGAACTCTGACTCTGCCACTAGTCTCGGAGAAAGACTAGTCCACCGTTCCATCTGTGGTTCTTCACTGGTCGTACCGCCAATGTAATCTGAGGCTGCATCTGGGGGATGCGCTCTAATAAGAATGAGACCAAGAATGAACCATATCCGAACTGTTTCTGCCCCATCCTACACCATGAAACCCGTTCCTTCACATTCCGAAGAAACCCTGTGCTCCAGTTAAACAGTGTTGGCTCCAAACACTGTACGCCATAATGTTGGCTCCAAACAGTGTTGGCTTCCTGTCACACTCATGATGGAAAAAAAAATAGACCGAAGGGGTAACTCTCTGATACCCTTGATTGGGATTCTACCCCCCACCAGTCTTGCTTCTGGGACAAAATGATGTGCCAGATACACACCCACTTGCTCAGGAAGTTCCCTCTATCTGAAAAAATCTATAGGAACCCCTCTTTTCGAGAGGCCAGTCAAGAAATACACATCTTCTAGCTCGATGGTGAGCAGTGGTGTTCCAATCCGAAACCCCTGTTCTGTAACATCCCACAAGCTGATTATGTGTTCGAGCAGAAGGATCTCTTTCTTCATCTTCTGCAACTTGAAGAATTTTAGAAGGCCACAATCTCTCAACGCGGCCCGTGTATGAGGACTCCGGAAAGCAGCCAAATCATCGATCTCATGCTCCCGTTCCTTCCACTCAATCATGGTCATTGCCGAAATCACCTACAAAAAAAAAACAAAGAATTTCATTATTCAATTTTTCGGCAATTTCTTAAGCAATTTAAAAACTTGAAATCTATTTCCCATACTATTCAAAAAGGACCACGCCCTCTTTTCATTAGTCAATAATCCATACGCAACAATAAAACGTTTTAAAATTGAAACAATTTTCATCAATGGATGCTTGGGCATATCTTTGAGTTTCTTATGGGTTCTTCAACAAAAATGACCTATCTACTCAAGTGTCAAAACATTGGCATCTATAATATTACCCTCTAAAAATGTTTTTGCAAACAAATGTCTTTTACCCATCGTTTTCATTAGAGGCCAATTTGATCTTTTTTGCAATGACCTAGAGCTTTGATTTTTAATTTAAATATTGCTATGAAAACAAATATTGAACCATGTAATTGAAAGAAGGGGAGATGAAGATCTACCTGGTCCAAACGATGAGAGAAACGGTCAACCATAGCTTCGGTATCAAGCAAAACAAGATCCACCTCCAAAGTGAGAATCTCCATTGCTACAAAATCCTTATGCAAAATGAAATGGTAAATGAAGATTTTTCTTGTATTACTATTTATAAATTTCCATTTTTTATAAGGTATAGTCATTTGTGGGTTTCTTTAACAATATAATGTCTTCACTAAACCTCTGGATTGAAGTTTTGACACTACAGGTTTCAAAGCAGTTCTGATCATTTGTTTACCTTGTCACATCCACGAGCATAGTCTTAGTTCGTTCTCAAGCTCGAGAATATAAGAACGCACCAGGTAGACTTTTATCTCTTTTTCGGACCCGTATGGACACACGAAAAAGGAACCCCCTAGAGTCATCTTTAAACTCTTTTCAGACTCTCTAAATATGAAAAGATCATTGAGTGATCTTGCTTCCTTTCACACTCGTTAAAAGGTTCAAAAGGGCATCTTTTGAGTGGTAGTTTATCTCTTTTTCGGCCTCGTGAGACTAACTATATGAAAAAGGAACTGAGAGAGTTATCTTTTAAGAGTTTTTCCAGACTCTATAATCATGAAAAACCTTTGAGTTTTTTGTCTTTAGACTCGCTAAAACAAACATCGACAGGCACATACGGGACCGAACCCTTACTTCTTTCAGTTCGTTAAACAAAGGAAGAGGAACTTACCGAAGGTGAGTTATATAGAGCATGTGTTACCCTCCTCGAGCCTGTCAAGTTTAAAAGAGGTACTCATCTATCTGGATGGGGGGAAATTTGAAAGGAGCAAGCTCAACAGTCTCTTGAGAACATTACCAAGTAATTCTTAGAGTTGCCCTTGAACACAACACTTTGTCTTTTGCACGCATTTTAATCCACTGAACCTCTGCACTGAGCCAGTCCTTTGAGTTTCTTTTACTCCTTTGGGTCACCTGACATAAGTCACAGCATCCACTGCATCATCAAGTTTTGGTCCATGTCATGTTTCTACTGTTGTGCCTCAGTGTTCAAGGGAAGTATTCGTCTCGTAAGTCAACCATCACAAATATCTTGTCTCAATACCCATGTCAGTCCATGTTCATTTGATATACCAATTACGTTTCTATATCCGTTTCATTTCGTTGATGGGGGATACATCAAGGCCTCCTTCGACAAGCCTATTCCTGTCAACTTCAACACATTATCCAGGAACTAGACTTAGAAAACAGTTAGTACTTTTGGACCTGCATGCCTCAATGGAAGGCATCCTCATGTTTGACAACAGGTTTACACCATTGACCTCTGATCGGATGATTCCACGGATGTTCGACTTCATCTCATCCATTCACATTCGTTGGAATGTACTAGGGTACCTTGGGAATCATTGACATTAATGGTGATCTCCCTCACACTTGTTAACGGTTTACATAATTGACTGGTAATCAAGTGGTTTCTGCCATGTTCGACATCAAGACATCTATTCACATGGTTAGATTCGTACTACATCGGGATCGGTAAGAAGACCCTGGGTTGAGTGATCACTTTGATATGTACTTTGCCCTGGTTGTGAAGGAGTTTGTCTTGAACAATGACACATATACTATTACATAGATCCACTTTGTATTGGTCATGGCTATGTCTTGTCATCTCGTAGATCCACTGTGTATTCGTCGTGGCTACGATTAGTTCAGGTCATCAGAGTATAGATCCACACAGTATCCTCGGTGGCTATACCTTTATATCAATACAATTATGGATCCGCAGTGTATTTTATGGCAGCCATATCTTGCAAGTCTTGATCACCCAAGCATAGGTATGTCTGCCTTGGGTTTGGAACATGTCATAATATTTGTTGGATGTTTGTGTGTAGCTTCTATTGGGTTCTCTGAGTCTATACCCTTGCTTGAAAGTCTACAAAGCATTTCAGTTATCAGTTCTCATCTTCTAACTTCATACTTTGGGGGGCAATCTGTTACACATCAAAATTACTCACTTTGATAAGTGTCGCAAGTGTCACATGTTGCTCACAAGTGTCGCATGTTTCTCGCAAGTGTCGCAAGTGTCACATGTTGCTTACAAGTGTCGCAAGTATCAAGAAAATCATACTGCCATGATGATGACACTAAGGAGACACTTAAAATTCCTCAAACACTTAATTT
>ML792104.1:265626-291844 GCA_009831015.1 Picea engelmannii | reverse complement strand
CTTTACATTTGGAAGTTGTAGCTACCTTTGGAAGTCATTACTTCCCTTGAACAAAAACTATTGATTATTTCTCATATATTGTGCATGGTGTATTGTGGTGTATTGGTGTAACTCTTATACTATTGTTCGTTGCTCATTGGATACAATTGAATGGTTTAAGTATAAGTTGAAAAAGGTTTTAAATTGTACTTGATACTGATTCACCCCCCTCTCAATATCAACACTTCTTTTCACTTGCTGCTAGAATCATGAAGAAGAAAAACTTCATCATATGAGAGACAACTTTGCTACACTGTTGTGTCCAAAAAGTAGTCGTAACTACCTCTGGTATCCTGTAGAGATGAGCCCTCTGAGTAACAATGAAGCTATGGGGTCGAGACTCATAAACAACATGGCGCTTCCATATATATGGCTGGTCCAAAATAACATCAAATACATCCATTGGGGAAACATTACACAATACCTCATCCTTGAAGGGCTTGATGGCATAGGACATGCAACATTTTTGGCTGACACAGATATCTCGTTCCTGGTGAAGCCACCCGATGTTGTATGGTTGCGGTTGTGGTATTGTTGGAAATACCAACTATTTGACGACCTCTATGGATATGAGGTTTTTTCATCTTCCACTATCAACAATGAAATGCAACGAGAACCCCTTCACCCACATCTTTGAATGGAAGAGGCGCTCCCCCTCTTCAGGATATACTAGTGTTTTTGGTTGGATTGTTGTGGTTGTGAAAATGGAAGTGGGGTTTGTGTCAATGATCTATCTCCTTCCATTATTTTCTGAATCTGGGTTTGGCTCTTTGTATTTGATCTCGGCCACCAATTATTGTTTTGAGCAACATTCATAAGTGTTACTCTAGGGGATTTTGTGGAAATCGCACCACTTTCTAGTGTCATTCTTTGTATTTTCCTTACCCTTATTTTCATGTGTCTTGGACTAGTTTTCAGGAGGCTATTTGCTAGGACTGCCTTTTTATCATACTTTGGTTGTTGCATATTTTCAAACTCGAACTCTTGTTTGTTTTGGTGCTTACATTTCTACTCGATTTTGACAACATATCTATAAGAAACTCCCAACGATGAGATGTAAAAAAAATTCATTTTAGTTTGAATTTATCCTTGTGTATATCAGTGGCCACCCACCTATTCCAAATGGCTCAAAATAGTCTTCTAGAGATTTACTATTTTTAGCAGTTTTTCGGTTCCTAAACTTTTGGGGCCATTTTGAGGGCCTAAATGAAGTTTTTTGGGATCGAGCACCTAAAATATATACAAATTCTTTAATTCATCCCCAAAAATGAATCTCCTCGTTGATACCTTTCCAACGAGCTATTGTGCTCCAGAAATGAAGATTGTATGCCAAAGTTACGCCTCTGGGAAGTTGATACACCAAACTACCCAAAACGAGGTCCACAAAATTGTTGGTTTTTCATCTTCTGGGTTTACGGTTTCAGACATTCTTTATGTTAAAAAGGACTTGTATCCTCATTGTAACAATCATATTATTTCAAATGTGAGTAGTTGTCACATCTATTATCAAGGATAAGCTTCCACCATTCTAGCGAGTCTTTCACTCTTTATTTCTACAGTTTTGTACATTTCGTTCATTAATAGAAATTATGTATTACTGTATCTTTATGTTTATGGTTGCATCTATGATATATTTATATTATATTATTGAATATATGAGATATCTCTGTACATTTATTTATTATATATCCACTCTCATTTCGAGTTGAAAATAATCTGGATTAGTGGTATCAAAGAAAGCTACTCTTGATCACTTTTTTTCTGTGCATGTCCCCGACGGTGTTCGAGTATATAAAGTTGGGTCTCTAGCTTGTATCTATTAAAGAAAATCTCTCTCACACTCCCAAGAAACTCTCCATGATGGAAGAAAATAAAAATGACATAGTAGACGATTCTATTAATTTGTTTCTTGAGCAAGCTGTCACGCGATAGAGGTACGAAATGATGTTATAGCAAGATTTGCTTCACCATTGTTATCTTGCACAGAGGGCCCTTTTCCATTTCCCTATGCAGACTTATCAACCCCTTTTTGATAAATCCATAGCCCAAAACATATATTTTTCCACATATACGCTCCCTAACTGCTTTGCAAGATGCGTATATGCTTGATGCTCCACTACAACTCGCATATATCAGGATTTGTGCCAAAAAATACAAAATGAGGTCAGGTTTACATGTCATGATAGAAGATATCTGATCTTTGACCTTCCATATACTGGAAATGTTCTGAATTGGCGCTTCAATTGCATTCTGGAGGCTATAAGAGCACAATTTCGAGCTATGGAAAAAGAGAGAGAAAGCATTCAACTTTAACAGAAAAGTTACTCTGGAGAAATTACTTCATATTGAGTCTGCATCCCTTTTTCCCTCAAGTTTGAACACAGTGTTCAGACCCCAAGATCTTCCCTTATTGTCAAGAGAATCTCTTTATCTCTTTGCTATGAGCTTGCCATTGGTGGAGGATTAAAGTGGTGGAGACCTAGTTGGAAAGAAATTGGTTTCTTGGTTTTGAACCATGTTGACACAAAAGTTTGTAACGTTGATACTTTTGTTGATCAATTATTAATATAAATACTCCTTTCCCGTATAATCAATATCTTGCGAATATATGATTATTATCCATAGGCATGTTTGTAATGTTTATTAATGGATTGTGCTATCTAATGTGCTAACTCATTTTATATATTGTCACTATATACTTGCATCACTTGTTTGTTGAGAACTTCTTGCAGATATAAGGCTTTGGGTCAAAGTGCTCAATGGTGGAATGACATAAAATGATTGGATCGTGGTAGGCTTCTTCCTCGTATTGCACATTAGTTTATATAGAACATGTTGGAATTGAGTTGATTTTTGTAGTCATACTTCTCTGTTATGGTTTACCCTTGGCCATAGAGAGTTTTTCCCTTGTAACAAAATTGGTGAATCCACTGGGGAAGTTATCTTCCTTATAAGGGTTGAAGTATTTTTCCTTCTTACATTGCTCTTTTTCCTTTGTATTTATTTTCGTATCACATTTGGACAGAGTTTGTTCACTCTGGGTCTGAGTTTTCATCCTTTTTACCTTGCCTGGCCATGTTTTAAAAGATATACGCTCTTTTTTCCCTAACAGCCATGTGTATATGCTTGTTGTCCCACTACAAGAGGTGTATATATGCCCTTTTCTCTTGAACAAGAACATATATCACCTCCACCTTGCTTGTTTTCTTGGTTTGGTGACTATTGGGTAGGTTTTGAGGATCACAGAGCCTTCTTGGGTCTCTGTGGTATCTGTTGAGATTATCTGGGATGACAGGAAACCTTTTTGGAGTTGAATTTTTGGACGACATATTTCTCTTTGTTTTCTGTTTTTGATTTGTCCTTGGTAGTTGGGCTATCTGCTTAGCTGCTTGGTATTCTTCTCGAGTGATTTCTTTTATACACAGTAGAAGTTATATATCAAGTCTTTTATAAGTCCATGCATTTTCTTTTTAAATACATGAAAATACAAAAAAAATTAGGCATTTTGCATTGGTTGGTATTTTTGTCTTTGAGCCTTTATCATTAGCTTAGCGCATTTAGTAAAATATTGCATTTTACTTCTGAGTTGCAGAGTTAAAATTGAAGATTGCATTGTTTTTATTTAGCATATCATTCAAGGAAAAGTTAAAGTTAGGCTTTGCACAATATCTATTTTTATTTTTATGCCGAGTCATAACACCATGAGTTTCATTTCCATACCTCTTTGAGTAATCATGGCCAGTAAAATTTATGCTTTAAACTAAAATTGATTAGTCATGATTTTATTTTTTGGGGTGCACAAACTAGCCTAGGATTTAGTGCCTTGGAATACGATTTTGTGAGTAAACTTCTCCAAGGCAATTAAATCAACTTATGTGTATGAGACAGGGAGTTGAGAAATCCATTGTATAATTGGTAATATCAGGACACTCCGCTCACATCGGAGTTAATCATGAGGTCATGCGAATTTAGTTTAAGGGATAACCCCTAGATACTCACCTAGCGTCAGAGATATTTCTGTGGATTTATTTGTATTTGGGGATCTTGCTAGTACCCATACCTTTGTGAGAGGAAATGCTTTCAAGGTTTCGATCTTTTCTACCCTACCCATACGGTAATTCGGACTTACGACTACTCGCCTATGCATCGGTTATAAAATGGTTTATTAGTTGTTTGACTTAGGTTTCTCATAGGTTACTTGCAGGGGTTATTTTGCTTGTATCCTGGGTCAGATAGGGGTCGGACAACATACAACCTTTATGGAGGATTACCTCTCCGGGGGGTCTAACCGACTAGTTTTTAAGCCTACGAGGGCCCTTTTAACTGATTATGTTACCTCCAAACTTTAGCATGGAGTCTCAGGTCCCTCTTGGATGAGGCATACCTTCTTTAGCAAGGGAGGCCACTCAACCACTTTAGCCCGTTTGCATGCATATTGGTCGTTTGAATTTTTGGTATGCTCTTTGATTACTAGTTGGCCTTAGGATATCTTTTTATTTGTTGAGATTCATAAGTCGTCGTGGAGTCAGACCAGATTCCTCACAGGTCCCGTCGGTTTTTACAGTTACCACTAGTTTTCGAGCTATTACCTTCTAAAAGGCGTAGAATTATCAGGAGTGGTACACACACATCCACTTTTCATACTTGTCATCCCACAAGGATGAGTACTAAGTCTAGTCTTCATAACACTGGGAGTTCATCAACTCCCAATTCCATTATAGTTAATTACACTCCTTCGATACCTACAGTCGCTACAGTTGCAGTGTTGGAGGCCTACACCGGTACTATGGCTCGCCCCGTATTCAATTGTTCGTCTCTTGCCTCTAAACCTTTTGGGGGTTTTGGCCACTCGCCGAGTTACAATGTTCATACCATTGCCATGTCTACTAGTCTATTTTCTTATGGTATGCCAAGTTTCACTTACCAGTCTTTGGCTGCCATCCCAGTTGTTGGCCATAATGCTAGCCTTGGACTTGAGGGCACCACACCTCCATACACTCCCTTTACGTTTGGTAGCTTTCATGCTCCCCAAGAGAATCCTAATGTAGGAAGTGTCCCCTTCCCTTACCCCAGGTCTAATCCTTCTATGGTTGGATGGAACAACCAAGCTGGCAGACAAGTTCCACCCTATATCCCTATCCCCTGGGTGCCAAATTCGACCAACACTTTTGGCATAAAAAATCCACTTCAATCCTTCGGATTTCCACCTAGAGGAGGTCATTCTTATGTCTTGGGCACCCCCCAACCTGGATCTAATCCATTTGGGGGCAGTTTTAACAACCCTCAGTTTGGAGCTAATCCATCTGGGGGAAATTTTCATAACCCTTATCAGAACATTCTTGCTATAATGATGCCCAATCCATATTTCACGAATCCGCCTGGAGGAGGGTATTTTAATTCTGGACAAGGTTTTGGTATTTACAAGAACCCTGGATGGAATGCAGCTCCTAATACTCAATCGTTTGCAAGAGGATTGGGTCAGGTGTTGCAGCTCCATATTCCCTTTTTGCCCATGCTCAATCTGCTAGATTGTCTAAACTAATGAACAACCCGGTGAGTCATGATCCCACATGGCCCCCTGTCCCCACCAAGCTTCCTTCTGACATTCCAGATTTTGAAGGTAAGAATGGTGAGGACCCTGGTGACCACGTCACTACTTTTCACCTCTGGTTCTCATCAAATTCTTTGAATCATGATTCTATTATATTGCGATTGTTTTAGTGCACTCTTATCAGGATTGCATCACAATGGTACATTGAGCTACCTAGGGGAACATATGGGTATTTTCAACAATTAGTGCTAGCCTTACTTAACCAATTTCAACTACCCGTTCATTATGATGTTGGGCTTGAACTTTTGTCAACTTTACACCAAGGTTCTGGTACTCATATTTCGAACCATATCCAGGAATGGCGTAGGCAAAGACGGTTAGCTAAGAATCCCATAACCTAGGCCTTTCTTTTAGAATGGTTTTTAAAATCTTTGCACACTCCTATTTCAAAGGATGTTGCTACTTCTAGGGTCTTCAACGAGGAAGAGGCCATTTTTAGAACCCATCAATTCGATTTGATCTATGCCCAGTCGGGGATGTTATATCACCTTCTTCTCAATGCACCATGGTCGACTCATGATCCTAGACAGGGTCTTGGGCCCCATGTCGATGTTATTGTGGGGTACACCAATATAAAGTCCGCAGACTCAACAACGAAGTCTTCTAGAGGACCAGCTTCATATGGATCCTCCAAACCCACACAATCAGTGAATGTACATTTCGTGTAGTCCTCAAAAAACCCAAATGGTGACCAGCAACCAGATGGGAATAAACAGAAAGGTTGAAATAATCGTGGAGGTGGGAAGAATAAACCCAAGGACAAGAATAATAATGGAAAACAAAATGATAATGTTGGGGACGGAACAAAAGAAAAGTGTAAGGTTAAGTTTCCTTGTAAAATTTGTATAGATGATCACCTTACACACTTATGCCCCAAACTTGCGGAAGATGCGAGGCTTTTAAATATCCCACCCACTATGCTAACAAATCATTTTTCTCACAACCAAGACTTAGCCTCGAGTTCTTCGAACATCGGAAATGCTTCTGGTGGGGGTCAAAACCCATCATCGCAAGATGACAACCATGTTTAAATCAATATAGTCACCGCAACAAGCGATATAGCCACTCGCTCTCAATATTACGGCTTTTCAAAAGCTAGTACCAGACTAGAAGCTCCTCCTCCACCCCTAGAGATGAATTTATAGATCGAGAAACCAAAGCCACCACCTCGTATTTTGAAAGGAGTATTCAAGCACTCTACCCATAACCCTAATGCTAAAGCCGCCCATAAATACTCTATCATTGAGGATCTGGGCCAAATACCTTGCGCAATGTCTTCTTTGGAGGTACTCCAGACCTTTCCATCATAGAGGAATGCCTTACTCTCTGCCTTAGGAGCTCTAGAACCTAGTGGCTCAAAGATCATCTAGTTCGATGTCACGGACGTGAAGCCTCGCTTACCATAACATGTGGATTTACAAATCCACGTGGTGTATTCTAAATATACCATCAAATGAGTAGTTGTTGATGAAGGTGATGCCACTTGTGTGATGTCCTTATCCTATTGGAAAGCTATCAGTTCTCCAACCCTTTCAAAGTCGTTGACCATGTTAACCGCATTCGACGGTCATTCCTTCCGCCCTCATGGTATTCTCCCCACCTTTCCAGTCTAGTTAGGTGGGAAGATGGTAGAAGTGGAAGTATAGGTAGTTGATGAACCTCTCTATTATAACCTATTAGTAGGTCACAATTGGACTTATGCTATGGTCATCGTCGTATCGGCCATTTTCCGCATGCTTTGTTTTCCTCATCAAGGGGATATTGTGACAATCGACCAATTATCCTTTGTGTACTCTAGTCTGAATGCATTTGTTGGACCGACGATCCCCGTGGTCGAAAATTATCAATCGACAATTGAGAATATCAGTGTCAGAAAGTATTCATCCCTCATGGGTACTTTTGACTTCTCAGCACCAATTCACCACATTTACTCCATGTCCATTATGCCCCCTTCAGTAGAGAGGTCCATCCCTTTCCACACTTCTTATTTCAGTGACCCTTGGACCCTACCTTCTCCGACTTTATCAATTGAAGGTCAGTCACATGCTGGCATGGATATGCCACTATCAACATCAGATATTGCATATAAATCTATCATTGACGCTTCTGGTGATCCCAATCCAATTTCTTCGCAGACGGTCGAGGAAGATCCAATTCTCAAGCCCGTGTGGGCCACTTCATTATCTTGTTCACATGACTTCCTAGATGAGACTTTTCCTTCAGACGAAGTCATCCTTGAATCCATGAATGTTTTCGAGATACCTTAGGATGATATGCATCATCAATATTATTTTCTCCCAAGTCTTGAAAAAATTGAGCAAGGTGATTTTAGATCTACCCTGAGTGAGATAGTCGATCACGCCATAGTTCCACTTGATACACACAACATTTACGCCAAAGGGAATATGGCGAGTATTTCTCCCACCATCCAGATCGATATCTCTCATACCCCTGGAAAGATTGAAAACGTAAATATAGGTGAAGATTGTTTGCCAGAGGAGACTCTGATCTACACCAATCTCTTCAAAGAATTTTGAGACGTATTTTCTTGGTCATATGAAGAGATTCCAAGGATTGACCCCCATATTGTCGAACATGAGATCAGAACTTACCAGGACGCTAAACCCATTCGAAAACGTCTTAGAGCTGTTAATCCTAGGAAAGCCCCCACTATTAAGACAGAGGTAGAGAAGCTACTTAATCCTGACTTTATCTACCCAGTTCCCTTGACCGAATGGGTATCCAACCCCGTTCCCATGAATAAAAATCAAGGAACCATCCATGTGTGTATGGAATTTCGTGACCTGAACAAGGCTTGTCCCAAATATAAATTACCCATGCCTTTCATTGATCAGATTCTCGATGAGTGTGCGGGAAGATTTTTTTTTTTCTTTTATAGTCAGATTTTTAGGCTATAACCAAATCCAGATCAAACCCAAAGACCAACATAATATGGCATTCATATGTCCTTAGGGCACGTTTGCATACCGGAAAATGCCTTTCAGCTTGAAAGACTTCAGAGAAACCTTCCAACGAGCCATGGATTTCTCTTTTCATGACCTCAGACACATAGTTGAAGTTTACCTCGATGATCTTGCTACTCACTCTCACAAGAGAGTGGATCATGCTATGCACCTTCGACTAGTTTTTGAAAGATGTCGCTACTATAGAATTCGACTCAACCCTCATAAATGCATCTTTTGTGTTATATGTAGCTGTCTCTTAGGGTTCTTAGTCTCTGAGACAAGGATCATGCTAGATCCACTTAAGGTTGAGGCAATTCTTCAGTTGCCTCCCCCGCGCACAATGAGACAAATTCAAGGTTTACAGGGGAAATCTAATATTTTGCATCGGTTTATTTTTAATTATGCCAATATCACTAAGGGTTTCATGCACCTATTGAATAAATACACCCAATTTATCTAGGATGAGTGAGCCCAACAATATTTTGACACCTTAAAGAAAGCCTTAGTATTGGCCCCTCTGCTGAAATATCTTGATTACAGTAGAGATTACTTGTTGTATATCGTCGTGTCTGAAGAGACCATTGGTATGGCTCCAGTTCAGGAGGATGATGAGATCAGCGAGCATGTCATCTACTATCTCAGTCGAAATTTAGTTGGTTCTGAACGAAATTACTCGCACGTTGAAAAGCTAGCTTTGGTTGTCGTCCACGTAGTCCAACGTTTACGACACTATATATTACTTTGAAAAACTACTGTGGTTTCTGATGTTAATCCATTTCAATATGTCCTCACTAGATGCATCATAGGTGGAAAATATAATAAATGAATTTTCATCCTACAAGAATTTGATCTTGACTTTTCTTCAGCCAAGTCCAAGAAATCACTAGTTTTTGCAGAGCTAATATCTAATTTCCCATGACTAGACGGAGATGTTATTCATGTCGATTCATTCGCAGATGAACACATTTTCCTTGTTTCGTCATCTGACCCCTGGTATGGAGATATTGTTTTATACCTTCAAACCTTGAAGTTCGCTCAACATCTCTCGTGAGATGATCGACAATGTGTTTGATACCAAGCCAACAAGTATACAATCATCGGTGACACTTTGTATCGTTAAGGAATAGATAGCATCTTACATTGTTTCTTAACTCACGAAGAAGCCGATTTAGTCATTAGTGATTTCCACAAAGGGGCTTGTGGCGGTCATCTATCCGAGCTTGCAACAACCCAAAAAATCTTACGAGTCAGTTACTTATGGCCCACCATATTTAAAGATTGTATTGAAGTGGTTAAGAAGTGTCACCCCTGCTAGGTGTTCACTCAAAAAATGCGCTCACACCCAGCCCCTCTCCACCCAGTCGTTATTGTCGGTCCCATCACTAAGTGGGGAATATATTTCGTTGATTGCAACCAACTTCGGCTGGGGGCATCAACAAATTATCATGGTTGTCAACTACTTCACGAAGTGGGTCGAAGCCATGCCTACCGTGAAATCCGATGGGAAGACTGTAAAATTTTTCATATTCAACCAAATTGTCACTCAGTTCATGATCCCGAGTGAGATTGTCACTGATCATGGAAGTCATTTTCAAAATGAAATGATGATAGAACTAGCATCTAAGCTAGGGTTTAAACATGATCACTCGTCTCCTTATTACCCCATGAAAATGGGCAAGTAGAGGCCGTCAATAAGTCTCTCAAGTCCATTTTGCAAAAATATATCAATCGGAGCAATTCCAACTGGCATGTTATATCCCACACTTTGGGCATAACAAACCTCGGTTGAGACTACCACCGGTTTTTCTCCTTTTTAATTAGTACACGGTGTGGATTCAATACTTCTCATTGAATGTAAAATCCCTTCTCTCAAATTGGCAGTTGAGCTCCTACCTAACACTTCGGATTTAGAGCAACGCCTAGTACACCTAGAGAGTCTTGATGAGTAGCGTCGAGACACCCTTACGGCTATCGAGGCAAACAAGAAATGTGTCAAGGTTTAGTACGATAAGTCTTTCTATCCCCAGTTGTATGTTGTGGGTGACTTGGTCCTCTTGTATGACCAAGCCAAAGAACCCCTAGGGGCAAGAAATTTTAAACCCATGTGGCATGGTACTTATATCGTGTGACATGTTCTAGAAAAAGGAGCTGATGAGTTGGAAGATTATGAAGGGAATAAATTGGCTGAGCCTAGAAATGGGCTCTACCTAAAAAAATATTATTCTTAAGTCTTGAGCTTGGGAAAAACCCTTTGTATACTAATGTAAATTTAGTGTATATACACTTTTTCCCCCTTTTTGTCTTTGGCTTGCTTATTGAGTTTTCCCTTTTGTTGGCAGATGTCAACAAAATCTCTGGTCTACGTAGGATTTGCAGACGGAGCTAGTCATCATACACAAAACTTAGCTTCCACCACTTGGGTGATTTACTCGTCCGAGGGTCTGCTGGTATATTCAGGTGGCGTATTGCTAGGGCCATCCACGAATAATGTGGCCAAATATAGTGCCGTTATATAATTATTGCACGATGCTATCTCACATGGTATTCGCTCTATAGAGGTGCACCTAGATTCTTAGTTATTCGTACGTCAGTTAAACAGTCGTTACCATGTGTGTGATCCGACGTTACTCCATCGATTCCTACGGGTATGTCTTTTAGAATGACAATTTGATTTTATTACATATTTTCAAATTCCTATAAGTTCTAATCATGTATCCAATGCCTACGCTAATTATGTTTTGGATTGGAATTTATCACATTTATAAAAAAAAATAATACCATTAAATCAATGTACACATTGTAAGATATAATTACAGTCGAATATATTTCCTTTATATTTTTAAACAATATGGTGTTTTATATTACAAAATTGGGGCTAACTCGCTCAAAAATACATAGACAACTGATGTACATGTCTTATGATATCTACGTCTGTGGCGCCGGCTGAGTCTCATGATATAAAACTACGGCATTGGTGAGATGCCAAAAGAGTCATACCCATGCTCTAGGTACACCGACAACCTGCCTTTGCATGGCTTTAGGTAGATCCTCTACCCAAACCATAGGAATCCTCTACGTCAAACGTGACAGGTTGCCCTGCACATTCTAAAGGACTCTCTCCGCCTCTCCTCCCACAGCCTCATCTGCCCAGTGCCTCCACCTGTGTCGTAGGAATCCCTCTATCCATTGCAGACCCATGTCTGCAACCACACAAGTATCAAGTTAATAATTAAAAACACCATCCAAAAAATATTTTTGTTCTTTTCAAATACAAAAATACAAAAAATGAAATATGTAAAAAACATTGTTTACCTATGGTGCCATAGGTAGCTCCTGGTGGAAGAGACATATCAATATCACCTTTGAAATCAATTCTTGCATGGGGATAGTCATCCAGAGCTATGATTTGTCTCCCCCACCAGAAGAAAAAATCATCATTGTAGGGTGTCACCACCCTACCTCCCCCCTGCCGCCTCATGACCTGAACCCATTGCACCATAGCTGGATCATGTGGCCCTCTAGGAATGATCTCCACTCTAGGTCCCAGGCTTGGGATTCACTCGAAAAAGAAGCTACAAAGGATAGAGGAAAACCTGAAGTTTCTCTTTTCCCCTTGCTTGCACTCTGTCAGCTTACCTTTCATGTTGGTCAGCAGTGAGGTACACCAATCATACACGGTAGGTATCGCACACTCTAGTGCATAAAACATAAACAGTCTTGATGCTTGATGCAGTGAGGCCGACCCTATAATTCTGATAAGCACGAGCAAAATAATCTTCAGGTTGAGGTTACCTATAGCCCAGATAGGGATTTGACTTCCCACCATGAGAGTCCCTGCAACACAGTGGGCTTAGATGTATTCTTCGACCTTCATCCCACTTCCGGCCCCACGTAACTTAAGGTCCATGACCTCTCCTTGGTGTGAAATTCCTGTCAATAAGTAGATATCCTCTACTTCAATCCTTAATGGTTTCCCATCAAGGATAAATATCTCGCTATCTGGATCCCAGTAGCCCACCATCATTTCCAATAACCTCACTTGGGCCCTCATTCCTTTGAGAGCCCAAAAATTCTATAGACCACATATTTTCAATGCCACTTGATCCATCAGATCCCTTTCCACTACTGCATCTACCTCCTCATGGTCTCTCTCCCTCCTCTCCAACACCTTCCTGCAAAACCCAAATCAATTTTTGAGTTAAAAACTATTTTTTTGCCATTTTTCACATGTATACATGGTTTATCCAGGAACAGTCACGGGTAGGTCCTGATATATGCCCCCTGTAGTTCACACAGAGGCACATATCTGGTTGTATATGCGACATATTAGCAGAAACCTGCGTATACCGAAAAACACAATTTGCGCCCCTAAAAACTAAAAAAATGGATCCCAATTCAAAATTGTAAACCATAGAATTAGAAGAGGATGGGATAAAGAGTTACCTAGACCAGATGGATTTTGATTCCATTGCCTATTGCTCCCATGATCATCATTTGAATTCTGGAGGTATGTTAGTCCAAATCACACTATTTTGCGTGAAAACGAAAATGACATAGTAAATTGTGATTTTATTACTATTTATAAAACATATTTACCCATTTGATATAGTTTTATGCTATTATTTTGTTTAATGGAATAATTCAAAAATGGTTTTAAGATGGTTTTTGTAGTTTCGACCCAATTGTCTTACAGATTTTAATGTAATGGTTGGTTGTTCGTATCCTTAGGCAGGTATATTCATAACCTAGCATATAGGATAGGTATTCACTACATCATGTAGGCTTTCATTATCCTTCAATTACCACTTTTTACACCTTAGGTATGAACCCATTTATTGCGACGCATTAACCTCCATCTGCTATCATAGAATTGTTAATAAATGGTAGAGACTTACCAAACATGGGTACCCTAGTTAGAATCTCTTTGTCATTTGGCGCCCATGCCGAGATTTTCCTTATGAATGGGAGTCCATTAGAATTCGACACATGACTTTACAATGAGCCTAATTTTTCATTCATGTACACACGGCCTTATCACCCATGGACTCCCAGAACACGAGTCTTATTTAAGCTCTTTTTCAACTCGTTACTAAAAATTGAAAATATCACCGAGTGGTTTGTCCCTTTAACACTCGTTAAAATTGGATTTGAAAGATCATGAGTCTTAGTTAAGCTCTTTTCTGAATCGCTATCAAAAATGGAAAACGTCATCGAGTGATCTTGTCTTCTTCACACTCGTAAATTGGATTTGAAAAGCCGTCTATTTGACACAAGTTTACCCCCTTTTCACACCAATTAGACTAAAATATATAAAAAAGGGCATTTTTTTGCATTAAATTGTGATTGCATTTCATGCCCTTGCTTGCAGTATTGAGCCTTTAGTCGGTTCACACTTTGTGTTATAAACCATGGCCCAAGCAATTTTCATCCTCAACCAAGCAGAGCCTTGTCTATATCCTTCACAATTTCACACCCTACACCCTGGAGGGAACATCACCCCAAGTTTCCATCTCTCACATGCATTTCCTTGCATTTAGCATCTCACAAAAAATGATGGGCGGGAAGGGAATACTATATTTTAATTGGCAGCAGTCGTGTCGCCTTTGAACAAATCACAAAGTTATTGAGTCCTTGCATCATTATAATTTTGGGTTTAGCATGGCCTTAGGAAGCTGATCTCATTACAAATTTTTTTCTATAGACTGGTTAATCTTCTAGCCACTATAGAGAACATCATGGATGTCTCTTACATCTAATTGTCAAATCATTAAGTCTATGCTGCCAGAGTCCACCATATGTCTCATGCTCTTGTTCAAAGGAATTCTATCAACCTGTGTCGGCCACTCCTCAGAAATATTGACTTCGCATGTTGGTCGTACCCTTAGTTTGTCTCAAAATCACATGATACTTTGGTCTTTGGTCTCAAAATCAGAGGGTCTTTTTTTTGTCCCACTTGCATTTGTCGCACGCGAAAGATGCACAGGCTCGTTGGTTCGTGAACAGGTTCTTTGTTCGATCTCCACCAAATCATGAAGCTCCTACTTTGCTCCTCGTGCTGACTGATGAGAGATGCCTTAATTCTCTCTTTTAAGCGGGTCTCTTTCCATCAACTTTAGCTCATGTATTCTGGATACGAGACTTAGATTTTTATGAGTACCTTGAGGTTTGCAGTCATTAGTGGCAGGCTCTCTCACCATTGACATATGGGAATACATCAATGTCTCCTGATCAATGGATCTCTCAAATGTTCGACACCACCTCCTTTATTCACATTTGTAGAGATGTACTTAGTGCCTTGATACCTACTTTAATCGTTGGTAGGGTGTCTCACATTTGTTAACGGTATACCTCAATGATCGGTAATCAAACGATGTCTCATCGTGTTTGACCTCAACTCATTTACTCACATGATGTAGACTTGCACCATTGGCTAATTGTATTGAAGACTTGAAAACATCACTTTGTAGACACAACTTTCCTGATTTGTTGCTTTCATTTCATCGGACCAGTACCTATTTGACTTCAGCGATCATGGGAGATTAGATTGTACTCCATGGCATACAAATATCTTCAGATTGATTTTGAGACTGGTTTCACTGGGCCTTGTTCGTGACTATGATAGCTATTGGCATGTAACCTCATTTATATTTTCCTACTTATGGCCATGAACACTTGTTGGTATATTTTCCACATGGATCTACATTGTATTTTTGGTAGCCATGTATGCAAAGTCGGTACATAATGTAATGAGCAATTGAGGTCGTCCAACTGGTTCTCTACCACTTCACTTATATCTTATTTATAATGTATTTTAGCCATCGTAGATACTCCTCTGATCTCACACATTAGGGGGCATCTTTTATAGCAAGATTTGCCTCACCATTTCTATCTTGCACAGAGGGCCTTTTTCCATTTCCCTATGCAAACTTATCAATGGATTTTTGATAAATCCATAGCCATAAACATATATTTTTCCACATATACGCTCCCTAACTGCTTTTCAATATGCGTATACGCTTGATGCTCAACTACAACTCGCATATATCAAGATTTGTGCCATAAAATACAGAATGAGGTTGGGTTTACATGTCACGATAGAAGATCTCTGATATTTGGCCTTCCATATACTGGACACATTCTAAATCGAACCTTCAGTTGCATTCTGGAGGCTATAAGAGCACAATTTCGAGCTATGGAAAAAGAGAGAGAAGGCATTCAACTTTGAGAGAAAAGTTACTCTTGAGAAATTAATTCATATTGAGTATGCATCCCTTTGTCCCTCAAGTCTGAACATAGTGTTCAGCCCCCAAGATCTTCCCTTATTGTCAAGAGAATCTCTTTATTTCTTTGCTATGAGCTTTCTGTTGGTGGAGGATTGAAGTGGTGGAGACCTAGTTGGAAGGAACTTGGTTTCTTGGTTTCGAACCATGATGACACGGAAGTCTGTAACGTTGATACTTATGTTGATCAATTATTAATAGAAATACTCATTTCTTGTCCAATCAATATCTTGTGAATATATGATTATTATCCATGGGCATGTTTGTAATGTTTATTAATGGATTGTGTTATCTGATGTGCTAACTCATTCTATATATTGTCACTATATACTTGCATTGCTTATTTGTTGAGAACTTCTTGCAGGTATAAGGCTTTGGGTCAAAGTGATCAATGATGGAACGACATCAAACGATTGGATTGAGGTAGGATTCTTCCTCGTATTGCACATTAGTTTATATAGCACATGTTGGAATTGAGTTGATTTATGCAGTCATACCTGTCTGTTGTGGTTTACCCTTGGCCATAGAGAGTTTTTCCCTTATAACAAATGATGGAGATTTTTTCCCACTTCCTTCAATGCCTATCGATAAAAATAGGCACGTATTCATCAAGTGGCCACTTTGGAAGCACCTCTCCTTTCAAGGTACAAGCAATTTTTATATTCTCATATTTGAAGGTTGGATAGATGCAGATGCCCTAGAAAAATGGTTAAATCTGCTAGAAGGTTATTTCTTTGATCACAATTTTTTCAACAGGGAAAACATCATCTTCACACTCCTTAAGGCTCTCCCCCATGTTTAACATTGGTAGGTAACTTACTGGGATGAAAGTTCCATAGAGGAGTCGAGAATATATGGGGTCGAGCCCACTTGGGATTTTTTTATGGATGTAGTCACGGAACAATATTACCCTATTGGCAACTCTTAACACCAATACATCAGCTGGTCCATGTTGTGTTAAGAGAAGGGCCAAGCAGTGTCAGATTTCACCAATACATTCCATACCTTGCACACTAATTTGGGTATTAAAGACTCTAAGTGACATTTGGTTCTAAAATACCGTGGGGCTCTATATAGATACATCCAAATTGAAATGGATTTTCTGGACATCTCATCACTGGGTGCTACTTCTTGATATGATGTTAAAATCGAGCAGAAATTTAAGCACAAGAAAAAATAACAGTTTTGGTCTACAAATATGCAACAATAAAAGAATGATAAAGATTACCCTAACAAATAGCCTTAAGAAAACTAGTCAAACCCACACGGAAAGAAGGGTAACAAAAAGACAAAGGACACTATAAAATAGTGTGATTTCCACAAAATCCGTTGGCACAACACTGATGAATGTCTCTCAAAAAATTCATTGGTGGTCGAGATCAAAGACAAGGAGTTGAATCCTGATTCAGAAAATACTGGTAGAAGACATATCATGGACATAGATCCCACTACTATTGTCGCGACCAAAATAATTAAACCAAAAGAACCAGCATATCTTGAAGAGGGGGAGAGTCTTTTTCATTAAAATATATGGATGAAGGGCACCTCGTTGTATTTTATTGTTGATATCAGAAGCTAGAAGAACCTTATCTCGACATGGGTCATCAAATAGTTTGGATTGTCAACAACACCACATCCGTAACCATACAACATCAAGTGGATTTTCCAGGGATGTGATCATTTTGTCAGCCAACAGTGTTGATTGTCATATGGCATTCAACCCTTAAAGGATGAGGTATTATGTGATTTTTCCCCGTTGGATGTATGTGATGTTCTCTTGGGATAACCATATATGTGGAAGTGACATGCTATCTATGTATCTCGACCACATAGTGTCATTGTTACTCTGAGGGGTCATATCTACAGGATACCATAGATATTTCTGACTACTATTCCACCAAAACAATGCCACAAGGTAATCTCTCATACTGAAAAATTCATCCTCTTCACAATATGTTCAAAAGGTGAACAAAAGAACACCACAACCACTGCATCCTTAGTCCAAGCACCTTTTGTCCAGCAGAAGCAGGTCAACAAGATTGAAGCAAAGTGTAATGGTTCCTTCTACACACAGTCATCTCATGTGGCCATACTAGTTAAAAAGGTTCAACCCTTCCAGCCATAGGTTCATGACAACCTTCAACAAGCCAAACAACATAATGTCTCTAGCAAGGAAAGCAACTCACCAAGGTTCAAATTCAACAAATTATTTCCCCTCTCCCCTGGAACTCAATGAAATGGATAGAATTTCTTCCTAATGAGGGAAAACTCATCTAGGTGGATATCAGTGGCCACCCACCTATTCCAACTGACTCAAAATAGTCTTCTAGAAATTTACTATTTTTAGTAGTTTTTCTATTCCTAAACTTTTGGGGTCATTTGGAGGGCATAAATGAATTGTTTTCATTATAGGGAACCTCAATTATATCGAAAGTGTTTTATTGAGCCCAAAAAATGAATCTCTACATCGATACCTTTCCACCTATCTATCATGCGCCCCAAACGGAGAACGTATGCCAAAGTTACGCCCTTGGGAAGTTGATACACGAAACTACCCAAAATGGGGTCCACAAAAATATTGGCTTTTCATATTCCAAGGTTAGGGTTTTGGAATTTATTTAATTTAAAAAGTACTTGGAGCCTTGCTGTGTATGTTTTGTCACTTGGGTGAGGAAAACAATGACACTTTCATGCGTAGTTGGGTCTTGTAGACAAGACAGAAGTTCATGAGGGGTTTAAACAAGACAAACACATGTACTAAACAAATAAACAAACTAAAACAACTAAGAAAATAAAAACTAGAATGAATATAAACTTAGAACCATAAACAATCAACCAATGACCAAGATAATGCCACCAATGGATAACTATATTATTTGGAAAAACGTCGTAGAGAAAAATGCGGACTTATGGGTCCCCTCTTCCTCCTTGGGAGGGATCTTGAGTTCCCTAATGGAGATCTCTTCTTACAATGGAAGAAAAATGGAAAATAATGAAGAAAATCAACGCCTATTCCCTCAAGAGGTGAGTGGAATTGCCTATTGAAATGATTATTGAACACTCCAAGGAGAAAAGATGATTATCAAGGGACAATTGAGGCAGCATAACAATACTATCAAGATCTTTTTTTCTTAGTGAACCCATGGATTTCATTTATAGCATTTATTCAAGGAAAGATATAATTGGTTCTTGGTGTGAACAATGGGCCTTTTAGGGAACCCTTTGTTCCTTGACCAACCCCCCATTCTAATTTCTCTCAGATATGGAGGTCAAATTAGGTTGGGAGTTGGTCCATAAGTGGTTGCGGGGGGTGAAAAGAACCATAAATGTGTCGTTGAACATGAGTGTGTGTATTTTCTCATACATAGTCGCACATTTGGCACATTGTGCACTCTGAGGGATTTATTGTCCCGCGCACTGTGCGCATGATTCCATTAGTGATTTTGTGCATATCAATTTTTTCCCAATCGTATAGTTTTTGCCTTTTGAAATGCATTTTAGTGTTGTAGGTGAACTAATTGTTTTTGGCATTGCTGCATTTCAGTATCCATTTGTGTGTAATCTTGTAGATGAAATTTCAGTGATAACAGATGCCCCCTGATGTGTGAGGTTAGGAGCATACGTATAGTCGAAATACATCAATGTTTCTTCTACCAAGAGTGCCATTGTAATGAAGAGTGTTGAGAGGAACTGCAAGAGAGATCTACCGATGGGAGAAGAGAAACTATGGGACCCAAACCTTTCTCTAGTGAAAAAATAAAATTTGTGTACAAACGAGGCGGGCATGCACCATACTCATGTCATGTAACCAAAAATGTAAGACAATAACTGAAGATGTATGCTGAGGTAGATACCTGTAGCGCCCTCTAGGGTGGTTGATAGCGGAAGATGAAAATTCTGAATGGTGAACATACTCTGAAATGAGGCAAGGACACCTATAAGAAGTGTCAATGACTCGTAGGCATTGATGGCCTAACAAATTCAGAGGTCTTTAGATGGTATAAAACAACTGCAATAGTCACATAGTAAGACCCACCATAACATGATATTTTGTTGAAGTCAAATGTTATGGGGGTCAACAAAATCAAAGACCAATAATGATTCTCTCTATGTCTTCTAAGACTCCTCATTCTAAAGATAATGAGAGTTAAAATATTTTCACCCTTCTAAAAAATGCGTTGATGTCGACAGAAAGGGAGACGCGACTCCAAGAAGCAAAGGACTTCATGAAATCCACTAAGATGAGACCAGGTATTGATAGGAAATATGAATGAAGTCAAGATGTGGTGAGACTCGAGACTTCCCTTGGTTGGGGTATGTTGAAGGATGATTGGCAACAACCGTAAAAATATATCTAGTGTCAGGGGGACAACTTGATATGGGGTTAAACTATGCTAGAATCTTGACAAAGTGGACAAACTCAGAGATCAAGGGTACATGGATTTTGGAATACTCGGGATTTGTGAACGTTGTCGGAATGAAAAGAGGAGACTGGATGCCCCAACCAAGGGAGGCATGGGTTGCGTTGTCGGTAAAAATAAGGTCATCAGGGGTGATGACAAAAATATAAGTAAATGATGGAAAAAAAATCTTTTTACAATTACCAAATAAATCAAGAATAATTTGGGATGAGTGTACAAATATAGAAATGGGTGCCCCGGTGCGAGATGGCTTGGCCTGTGAGGGCGCAAGTTGTGAATAGAACTAATGGAGGGTGGGGGGGCCATGGGTGGGTTTTTGTATGAGGTAAATGAATGGAGGGAAATATACAGATGGGAAAATTGATGGTGGATGAGATGGAGGGCTAATGATACTACAGAGGTGTAGTCAATGGAACTGAGATGAGATAACCCGGGATACCTTTGGGAAAGTGAGCAATATGATGAGAAGAAGTATGTGTCTTATTATCATAAGTTCATAAAACTATCGGGACTCCCATCCCTAGGGGGTGAAAGTAACATGAGTGTCAAGTTTCCAAGGGGAAATATGAATGGGACAACTCATGTGGGGGAGACTACTACTAGGTGACAGTACCAAAATGTAGCAGAGGTGATGGTACTGAAAAGCCGGATATAAGGACCCTAAAGGTGAACGTTGGAGGGTGTGACTAGGATATGCAATTGATTTTCAGAGGGAATAATTACATGTTAGTTTCAAACATATACCTAAAGGGGTTATGTCGTTTGTGATGACGAAGTACCTACACACATAAAAACCAAACACCCGACGTGAACAATATATGATGATAAAAAACATATAACGACTATCTGGTAATCTTGAACATAAGCATGCATGCCTAGACGTGACATGAGAAAAATGCTCCCCTGGGCCCAAGGTCAGATGATGACCCCGGGAATGCGACATAGTATATGGCAGGACCATGATCCTCTGGCTAAGAATGGATTGGGAAATAGAGGCTCTGGGCTCATGTAACTTGGTGTGGAATTTTGGAAAAAGGGACTATATATGGTTGGTGGGCCCACAATGCCACCTGATTTGTACCCATCTCTATAGTGATTTGACAAGATCATTTGGAGGAGTTTTGGAGATTACGGGAACTCGAGTTGACCGATTTGGGAGTTGCGAGAGTCAGGTTAGTGGTCTCATCCTCCTTCATAGTGTGACTTTCGTAGATTGGATTTAGGGGGTGTACGGATGGCCGTAAAACCCATATAGATGGATTTGAATTTGATTGTAGCTAGAAAACCCATCCATGAAGGACAAATCCTTGTGGTCGACACAGTCAACGATAATTTGGTCAATGAAAGGGGATGGAATGTTGTCCTTGGGACAAGCATGGCTGAGATCGTGAAAGTCAGTGCAGATGCGAATAGTTCCCTATTTTTTGTTAACGAGGACGGGATTGGAAACCCATGAGGTATATGCAATGTGGTAAATGAACCCAGTAGTGTGTAACTTGTCAATTTTTTCTTTGATAGCCACCGCTTTGGATGGGTGACAGGGGCATTTCTTTTGACAAACTGGGGCGACATCGGCGATCTGTCGATGCGATGTTCGACAATACAAGGATCAAGGCTGGTCATATCCATATATGATCAGGAAAAAATATCCCGGTATTCTTGAAAGAGAGCTTTGTAAGATGTGAGTTTCTCAAGGGAGCATGCGGCGCCAATGGTGATTTCTTCTACAATTCTCGGTTTGATGGAAATGATGATTTTGATGGTGGGGGAGATATTGGCCATGTTTCCTTCTTCAAAATCATCTGGGTCAGGGATAGGGTTGTTGAACCAGTCTATATGACCTAAAGGAATAAAATCATTGGTTTTGATTTCATAAACGGAGGCTTTTCTAGGAGGGTCAAAGGATTCCTATGAGAAAAAAAGTGCTCGGTGATGGAGCATATTCCATGGGAAATCGGGGGTAGTGAGTTCCTCCAGGATATCTTCGTCATAGTGGAAAATGCGAGAATATAGGGGATTCGAGGAGGTGACATGGGCGATTGTCAAAGTGTGATTTTCCTCAAGTGGTGAAGATGTAGAGGAGATATCTCATACAGGGCACGATGGCTCGCTTGACATAACAAAATGTCCAAAAATTATGGGTGATAAACTTTGGTAGGGGGCAAGATTTCCTGTGGGAAATGAAGCTAAAAATTAGGAGGATTTGGGCGAATATCCTCAGAAAATCGATCTATGAACCATGGAGGGGTGGGAAGTGACTCAATTTCAGGGGAGGTGATGTTGAAAGTATCTAGAGAGGGCAATACTAGTGGTGAGGTGGTCAGATGTGGTTGAATAGGGGTTGAATGATGACCTCGGTATGCCACAATCAAAGGACATCGGTATGTGAAGTGAGAAAATGAGTCACAGAGAGCGCAAGGGAATATCATCCATTCATGGACTGAGGAAGAGACATAATGAATGTTAGTTACATGAGTACCAGGAAGTTGTAGCAGAGAGGGATCTTATTGAAAGGTTGGGATTATTGTAGCTAGCGTCTAGCAAAAATGAGGTAGAGTTGGGAAATGATGAGTACAGTGGCCATATTTTGAACAGATCACACAAGCGAATTTGGTTCGCAAACCTTTAATGTCTGCAGTGGGGGACGTAGTAGTATCACTTGACGTTCTTGGTGGACGAGTGAGCGATGTGGTTTCTCAAGGAAGTTGGATCATATTACGTAAGTCAGGGAGAGTAGGACATCTATTAGTGGGGTGTCCCTCTCTTTCGCATAGTGCACAAGGAGGCTGAACTTGGGGAGGAAGTGGAGTTGTGGTCTCTTTTTTCTTTCGTCTGCCTCTAATATTGGTAGTGGTGCTAGCAATTGGGGGTGAGGGTGGTGTGGTTAGAGCATGTACTGGAATTTTCATCAGTATTCCCTATGTCTCAGGAGGGAGATATGGTTGAGGAACCATAGCATGTGGATGAAGATACCATACAATGATGGAAAGCACCATGTTGGGAAGGGTAAGCGTTGCGACTACCTAAAATGCTTGAACTCTAGGTGGGGGTTAGAAGAAGGGAATTTGAGTAATGGCTTGATGGATTTTCTCCCAAATCGATATTTTCCCCTAGAGGGGGGGGGGCGCAATCAGGAATAAGTGGTGTAGTAGGGTTATTAAGGAATTCCTAAGGTAATATTTCTTCAATTGGTGGGACGTTGAGGTGTGGATAAGCCTCAATGAAAGGAATGTTGTCTCTGGTGTTGGTTCCATTAGAAGATACGACACACACTTGTGTTGAAGGGTGTATGAGAGGTGGTGATCCATGGTATGCCCCCAATAAGGATGGGTCCTTGAAAATTCTAAAACCCATGTCAATGATCGAATAAGCATCTGAGCTAGTGCAGACAAGAGGCAAGATGTTATCGATGTTGGCGAAGTTGTTAGGCTCATAATGTGTAATTTGGTCGATCGTGATGATTTTCCCATTGTGGGGGAACATCATCATTTGAAACACAAAAGAGGCTACTAACTTCATAGCATCATGTAGTTACGTCCAAACTATATATTTCAATTGAGCGGGGCATCGATAACTTCAATGTCTATGAGGATGGTTTTACCCCCGAGTTCGACGGGGACATTTTGGAAGAGCCCTTCAAGGAAGGAGGGTCGACCATCATAGGCTCTCAAGGTGATGATGGATGGTACTAGCTTAGGGGAACTAGGTTTATTCCATACAGTTTTGGACATGATACATGTGGATGCACCTTCATCGATGATACATCGATGAACTGTGATGTTTTGAATCTTTACTAGTATCTGGAAAGATACCAGAGCGGGGAGGCATGGTTCTCCACTATATAGATCAAATGTGATGAGTCAAATATCATCTGGGTCAAATTCCCCCAAGGTAGAAAGTAAGGATTTCCATTGAGTTGGATAGGTTTGGAGGACCTCCAATATAGACATGGCTGCAGGATATTGTCCCAAGTCATCCGCGAGACTATAATTGTGTGTTTCCCTAGCCTGAGGATTATTGGCATTCTATCGTAATGGAATGTGAGGGATACGAATGGTAGGTTTAGTATTAGGGCATGGAATCATCAAGGGTTATCTGGTTGTATCTGGAGTTGTTTATGAGGTGGTTGGAGTAGATTCAGAGGGTGCACCATATTGATGATTGTGTGTTTGTAAAATAATCTCTTCTTAACTAGTGAGGAGGATATTGAGATCAACCTGATTTCTAGGTTGGATGGGCCTTGGGTTTTGATACTCCCCCATTTGTGGTGGGGAAGAGTGTACCTCCTATTGGGTATTCATCATACCTTGGTGTGGAATATGGTTTTGCAATAAGGCCGAGGGTGGCTATTGCAAGTACTGTTTTGGGGTCTGTTGAAGGGAAGGCAATGGTGGAGGATGTGGCACATTCATAGATTCTTTCATCTATTTGAAGTCGTAAATTTGGGGGAAATGGTAAGTATAATGTCCATACTCACTGTAAAGAGAGCAAGGGAAGTTCGTTCGAAGATTGTTGTTGTTGTTATTCTCTTGGCATTTTTTGTTATTGTCCCCTTGGGGGTTTTGGTTACCTTGATTCTGGTTTCCCCCAATGGGTTGGTTTTGTTGGGGGTTGTTTCCTCCTGGTCCCAAGTTATTATTGTTTCAATTTTTTCCTTTATTCTTGGAATTATTTAACTGATGAGACAGATTTTCTCTATTCAACTATTCAAAAGTATGACTTTGTTGAATGGGAGAGGGCTGAACAAATTTAACGCAAACATGTGGTTGTCTATATGGAGGAGCCACAGGCTGTGGGGGACTAGGAAATGGAAAGTACATATTGTTTTGTGGAAATTATCCATAGGGAGCATAGGAAGGTGAAGCGCTTTCACTAGTGCCCAGGTTATATGCTGAGGTAGAAGGGGAACCTGAACTTGGTTGAGAGGTTAGACGCATCATGGGTGTGAGCGAGGGTCCACTCATGGGTGGGGGGGAGAAACATGATATAGATGTTGGTAAGGGGATGGAGGGTAATAATATGTCCCTCCATATGGTTTAGGATATTGAGGTGTGCCATACATAGGTGGTTGGTTGTAAGGGTTTTGGTGTGTCTTGGTACCAATCAACCCATCCGCAGTGTGAGACATTCCAGGTTTATCTTGGTCAAATGGTATGGGTCTAGGTGCATCAGGTAACACTGTGTATAAGTAACCTGAATGAGCATAGATAAGGTCAATTTTTTGGGCTTTGTTTATGGATTTCTCTTCATACGGAGGTAAAGTGGATGCTACATCTTTGGAAAGTATAGAGACGAGTGATTTTAGAAACCAATCGAGGCATTGTTCTTTGGTGGTTTCTGCTTTACATAAACTATGTCATTGACGCAATTCATGGATGTGTTTGGAAATATGCACATCTAAGGTTTGTTTTCACTCAGAGAGTAGTTCTAAACTAGTGTCATGACGAACTAGTAGTTGAAAAAAGTCCAAAAAGGCTTTGGCCAAGGATTCAAAAGTCACATGGGACCCTGATTTTTCGTCCAAATACCATTGAGTTGATGGACCAGTGAGTGTTCTTTGAAATAAAATTAAGTAGATGAAATCATCCATGATGTTGTTTGAATAGCACCATAAGTGGAAGGTCATAACATGGTTGACAGGGTCTTCCCCCGATTTTCCTTTAAATTTTGGAATATCTGAAGGTATTTTGGTAGGCATATTGGGCCATGTGGGGTCATGTAAAATGGGATCATTCATGAGTTTAGTCAAATCAATAATGTTTAGAGATGCCAATTATGGCATAGGAGGATTTGGTGGAGGATTAGTTCCAGCCATTGTGCAAGTAGGTAATGGACCTAACCCTTGAGACGAATTTGGTGGGGTTGTACTTCTCCCTTGAGAATACGTTTCCCCCCCCCCCC
>ML792104.1:226714-239270 GCA_009831015.1 Picea engelmannii | reverse complement strand
ACTAAAGATCTATTCAATACTTACTTTTCTTCTTGGGGAGATGCATGGCTTCTTGACACAGGCATAACCTCCCACATGAAATTTTGAAGAGATTTCTTCGAAGACTTCGATGACAATGTAGATGGCATAGTGTATTTTACAGACAGATCAAGTCTCAAGCCTTCAAGAATGGGCACCATCAGGATTAAGTTTCATGGACTTCCAAATTTTCTTCTACATAATATAATCTATCTTCCTGAGTTGAAAAGGATCTTGTTGTCCCTCGTGCACATTGTTAGTATTCTGTAAAAATTTTCGTTTGATAAACAAATGACAGAGGTAACCTACAAACCAAATTTAGAGATGGGTAATATCATGCTCAGCTCAGTGAGGGCTCTCTCCTCTCACTTGGTCTTTAACAACGAGTTTTCTTTAACAATTCAATGGCTAGGTTTTGTTGTTTTTTGGGGGGGGTTATAATTTTGCTGGAAATTAAGGGGAGGGACACTTAGGGCTATGGAGTCCAACCTATGAAATGAATGGAAGCACTAACTGGTCTACAAAAATATCCAGAGGAGAAAGGATACATGAGGCTATAAATCTGAGTTATAATTTGTAAATTTGTAAAGTGTAGGAAGAAAAGAAAACATATAACTACATCAAATCATTAAATAAATGAAGTATGAATTAGTTAGGAAGAAATTAACACATTTTAAATTTATTCATCCAAGAGCATCACAAGAAGAATTATGGGCCTTTGACTATCCAATTTAAATAGAAGACAGTGAAAATGATATTAGAAATACAGGAAATACATACAAAGAGGGGAGACAAAACTCATATCACCACCATTAGAATCTTTTCATGGAAACTTCAAAACTTCTACATGTGTATTCAATTCAGCTTCAGAAAATTACATTCAAGTTATGAATAGCTACAATCGCGCTCTTGCACTTCTTCCCACCTCTAATACATTTGGAACTCCTCATATTTATACAAGTTGAGTTCCTTTGGTTTGAAATCAATTACAATGATTAAAATGAAACGTTTTGATTCTGAAACCGATTACAAAGATTAAAATGAAACATTTTGGTTTTGAAATTGATTACAATGATTAAAATGAAATGTTTCTGTTCTAAAAACGATTAAAATGATCAACAATAAATGTTTCTTAATCCAGATTTTGGTTTCTCTGGCGTTTTAGTCCCTCTTTTCACCCTCTGACTTTGTCTCGACCCTTCGTGTGATTTGTTGTCTTTCATTGACCTATGGACATCATTTGTCAAGCCTTGGAAAACTTCATTTGGCCTTACCCAACCACATTATCTCCTTTGATTGCAAGTCAGGAAATTCTCTATCTCAGATATAGTTTTCTGCATGAAAATGAGTGGAACTAGCGAACCGAGTTAGTGTATTGTTGAGTTGCAGTGGAAAAATGGTGGTCGCGCCAAGGTTTTAATGGTCCAGTATTTAAAATAATAATAAAATAAACAAACAACCTCCCTTTTATACTTCCCTGCTTTTTGGGGGCATGAGAAAGTGGTTTGGGGAAACCCACTGTTCACCTCGAAATGTATTTGGTGGTGCCACGTATCCCTAGATGAAAACCACGGTTTAGATTTCGGCCCGCTTTCCAAAATTATCCTCCGCACAATTTCTCCCCCCGAAATTATCCTCAACCGTCGATATGGAGAGATTACTATCTACGATGTATCAGGTCCCATCACCTTAGTGCCCCCGCCCGATTTAGCCTCTTCCTGCCAGATTTAGCCCCTTCCTTGGTTTATCAGGCCTCCAAACCAATCTAGTGTCTCACTATGTCCTGAAATCTTGATTTCACAAAAAAAATTAATGGTGACTAACACACATCAGACAATAAGGCCACTCTTTTCATATGATCAGTGGAAAAGTTGAAATATGAAAGGATTATGATAACATGCATGTTATGAATAGAAAGTAAGATGGAAGATTGTTGAAGTTGAATGGGACATCTTCCCATACACACACAACTGCATACCTCTCTCATCATGACTCGTGTATTTTTTGGCATACTATATTTGGTCATATTATTTATGACATTTTTCATTTGTTGAGAAAGAATGGTGTTTTTGGTTTGAAGTTGAAGAAATGTGATGCTTTTATCCTTGGAAAACATAGCAAACAACCCTTTCATGATTCTACTTCTAGAGCATGTAGAAAATTTGAACTAATTCATTTTGATTTATGTAGCCCTATCCATGTTCCTTCTGCAAATGGAAACAAATATATCATTAATTTTATTGATGATTACACCATGATGTGTTGGTTAAAGTTATTGAAAGATAAATCACAAGCTTTTGAAACATTTAAAAAATTTCATGTATCGATTCAAAATGAAGCTCAACCTCATATTGGATCTCTTCGCATTGATAATGGAAGAGAACATACTTCTAATGAATTTGAAATCTACCTCCATCAACATGTTATAAAACGTCAAACCATAGTTCCATACAATCCCCAACAAAACAGTGTGGCTTAGTGATCCAAATGGATCCAGGAAGGCCTAGAAATAAAATTTCTCGGAATTAGACGAAACCAACACCATTGCATTGGTCTCTTCGTGCAGATTTCGACCATATATATTTTTTTCCAAAAATGGACATYGTATGTGAAATTTATCATGTTCTGAAAATTTTCCCAAACAAGAAAAAAAAAGTCAAAGTCAAGGTCAAGAGGTCAAATTCAATGGATGATTTCATCATTACATCATGATGACATCAGTATGACACATGAAATCACCTAAGGCTRACATGTGGTAGGAATATTTGGCATTTTCAKGATGAGTTGGCACAATATGGATTTGACACTTGGACTATACRGACACTGACATGGCATTCCATATGATGATGTGGCCTAGTGAAATTCCAACACATGGCAGTATAGATGATGCGTGGAAAATACGTGGCTATACGGTTTGACAGGTGACAGTGATGTGGCATGATCTGGGGGTGACACGTGGTAGGTAGGTTGATTGTGTAGGTTGACTTGGTAGCTGACTCGACTGTACAAACCAATCACAGGGTGACACGTGGTCCAATCATAGAGTTCCATGTGTCAGGCCAGATGAGGCCAAGGTTGGTTGGTCAAAAAGTTTGTTGTGATCCACAAGGGTCAAACCCTTGACCTCCCAGGCAACCAACGGACTAACCTCCATGTGCTAACCGCATGGTGTTAGGGACCTAACCTACCTAACCCCTCAAGTGGGTAGAATAATATATTTCCATGTAATAAAGGTCAATATCAATAAGGCCTAGCAATAAGGAGGAATAAGTCAAATGTAAGATGACCTAATAGAAGCTTCCACTTCTAGAAGGATCTTCCTCTAGATTACTYTTTTGGATAGATAGATTTAGTATAAATAGGAATAAAGGGTATGATAAGTATAGTATTGGATATTATTGTAATAGATCTCTGCTCTGCTAGAGGATTCCCCCTCGAAGAGGCAAGTGAACATTTCTATCAGTAATAAAAGTGCTCATTCTGGTGTATTCTGGTATTGTTCTGGTATTTTTTTGGTATTATTCTGGTTATATCCTTGTTTCTCTGCTATTTCTAGATACAATATTTATGTTCTGCATACTATTTTATATTTGGAATACTACAAGTGGTATCAGAGCACCTTCCTGAGAAGAAAATTGTGGGTTAACTTTTTTCAGGGTAGACAAATATTCTAACATCCTAAAGCTACAAATATTTGTCATTATGCATATAAACCCACAGTCAGAGAGTCATACACGTAGGAAATACAAGAGGTACTTAAGCACACATTTGTTGGCCACCCTTGTAACCCTTGTTGGTACCCCTTTGAGTGGTAGCGCATCAGACAACGATTGTATACGGCTCAACCTAGATTTCATGAAGCCCTCCATAGATAAATCAATCGATCACATGACTGCTATAGTGCCACTGAGAAAAACACTCGAGAAGATACTCTCTAGTATCTGGGTAGTCGATTAGTATGGCTAAGGGCATGGTATAGCCTCCTTAGTTGGTGCCCTGAGAGATTAGGTTGAGTACTATTGTTGGACCTTGCACGTATATCAGAGAGATATAACATAGGGAAAACCCTTGTCTATAGAAACCCTGAATATCTTACCCCTAAGGGCAGAAAAAAAAAATAGAACAGAAAAGATATATTGCCGCACAACTGCGCCTTTTTCATTCTAGTTGTGAAATTACTACACATTTCTTCCTGTTAATCATTTGGGCATTTTGTCACTATAGTATTCTCTAGGCCGTACTATAACTCTGCCAGAGTAAAAAAACAACGAGTATAGTGGTCCCATCAACACATTTATTTGGGACCTATTCCATTGGATTCCCCTTTTCTCCCTTATCACAGTCATACCCTTCATTTTTAATCCTTTTTGTTTCGGTGGACCCGACCCCTTCCCAGTTTCCCTATTTTTCTGCCTATTCCATTATATTTCCCATATCGCAATGATTGTCGTGGTACCTATCACTTATAAGTCCTTTTTTGTGGTCCCAGCCACCCATTTTTCCTTACCCGCACTTCCCCTATCCAAATTGACACCACTCGCAACCAAGAACTCCAAGATTCCATCAATCAAGCCTGTGCCTCCATTGAACATATGAAATTTGATATTGGGTCTACCAATTCCCACATTGAAAAAGTAGAGCACAAATTTGACACCATGGAATCCAATTTCACAACCCAATTTATTACCCTCTAGTCTGTTGTTAATCAATTGTTGAGCCTCCCTATGGGTCCTTCTTCATCAGACCAAGCCAATTATGTTGATTCCTCTTAGGCTCTGCATTTTCAATCCAACTATCATCATCATGAACCTCATCTTCCCCACATAGTGGTCAATAAATTCGATGGATCCAATCCTATGGGTTATGTTAGCAATATTTCTTGTATGGGGGTTAGAATGCAAAGGAATGGGTTTAAAACCCACTTACCCTAAGTTTGGATGCAAAGAGCGCTTGTGATTAAGCGGCAGGCAGTTGTGGACGGTAGAGATTTGCATGCCCAGATCAATGGCGTACAGTTGATTTTGGAGCCCCCCCACCATTCTACCTTTAATCGGGGGGGGGTCTGGAATCCAGGGTGCATCTCTCCGACGACTACGATTGAGGAGCCCGGATTAATGGCACGTGAGTTGATTCCGGACCCCCCCCCACTTTTCTACCTTTAAGTGGAGGGGGGGGCATCTGGAATCCGGGGCGCATTTCTTCAATGGCTAAGATCTTAGCACCCAGATCCATGGTGCTCAGGTGATCTCGTCCTTCTCAACCGCTCTATTGTTAATCAGTGTAGGCCCTTCCATCTTCATGTCAGTTGTGGACCATCCTCCCCCCTACCATCTGTTCTCCTCCTGGCCGTGCGATGAGGCTCGCTCCCTTTAGCCTCCTCGTCCCCTGCCATGTGTCCCGCTCCTTTCCATGTCAGACTCCATCAAAATGTGCCTGTTATTCCTCATCTCCTTCCCCCTCTGCTTATCACCTTCAGCCACGTATCTTCCCCTGTTACCTCCCTCACACCTCATCAATCCTTATTTCACCTTCACAGCCTCGGTGTCACCACTCCCGCTATGCGCCCCATCCTCCGCACTGGCCTCCACGCCTATTCATCAGGTCGTTCAACTAATCCAAGTGGCAGTGCAAGGAGCCTTCCACGTCACTAAAGCGCCGAGTTGGCCGGGCCGTTCTCAATCGCCATAAAGCAGTTATTGAGGTAGTTGGTGGTGGTTAGACATCGCCTCTGCCATAATGGGAAAGTCCAGCGATGAGTTAAGAAGCACGTCGATTCGCCTATGGAGCTGTCAGAAATTCGATTGCATTCGCCGCAGGTGCACGATCATTCATAGACTACAGGTGCAGATTGTCAGAAGCCATGCAAACGCAAAGATTTTAATGTAATGTCTTGATTTTGTTGTTGTGGTAGTTTTGAGTATATGTAGGCGTTTTCACCATTTTTGTATCGATCGATGGTAGAGCGAAGCTCCCGATTGTAAAGTTTTAACAACCATTATAGTCTCCTGGTTGTGCACATGTATCTGAGATTTCTTGTTTTATGAAAAACAGTTTCCTTAATCCATCTATAATTCCATCTCATACCAGAGAGTTCATGATCGAATGATTCACATGAATTGTTACAGTTATGTTATGATAAAGGATTTGTCGTGCATTATTGTATTCCCTGGTCTTCTGTGTTTGAATGTAAGAGGATCTCGTGTTTGGACGCTTTCTTCCCCAGTCTATTAGGAACCTAATGTTTACGACAGACTCTTGCACTCTTCTCATACAGGTCTTCCCTATGCTCACCCTTTATTACAGCTCACTGTTTGAAGTTTATCTAAGACCTCATTTTCCCATCCACGCCTGGCCTAGTTTCAGAGTTGGAACCGCATCGTTTGAGTTAACCTCCATTTGATCACCCCTTTAAACAAAATGTGACATAAAAATTGATGGGTGTCAGGCTCTGCTCCTGCAAGAAATCTAGGGGTGCCTTCCGACGCTAACATTTCTGGCGTCGTTGCCGGGGACGAAGTTGAATATTTTCCCCAGGATTGAACGACAATGATCAGTTGATTCTGAAGGTGCATTATATATTAGAACTATTGATATTGCTACTGTGCACCTGGCGACTCCATTGTGATGAATCCACTGGGGAGAACCTATTGTTTTAGTTGTGGCTTACAGAGGAAGACATACGCGGTCACATCCATAGTTTCCCCTAGCTACACCTGTAACAGATCCAGAGGTGGTTCTCAGAAAAGGAAAGGCCCCTGAAGAAGAAGCTTCCACCGCCGAAACAGGTAATCTGCCTTTTCCTTCTGTAAGAACTCCTTTTTCTCATCCTCTGTTTCATGATAGACCCCCTTCAGAGGTTTCCCGTTTCCTGAATTTTGGGAGTGTTCCTGCTGAGTTTTCCCCTCCTGGTCTGGGACTAGAGGGAGAAATCCTTGTCACTCCTCTCTCCTTTGAAACTGTTTCTCGGAGAAGACCCATGACTGCAGAGGATTTCCCCACTCCTGCGCAAAGAGAAGAACCTACTGACTCGAGTTCATTATCCTTCTCCTTGAATCCTCTCTTGTTTCCCACTCCACTTCGTGACTCGTTCCCAGTAGCCCCTTCCCGAACTCCTTCTCCTCCCAGCTCTCCTCAACCTAATATTCCTATGGCTGGTGCTAATCCCCCTCTGAATAGAATGGATTCCATAGTTGCTGCCAGATATGCTCCCTTGATCCTACCCCATCCTATGAACCCTCTCCCTGCTGGAGACTACTTGAAATACATGCCCAAGTTCACTGGGGAAGGAGACATAACTGCAGAAGAGCACCTGGATGCTTTCTACAGTTATGAAGATAACCTCAACATTGAAAGAAAAGATGTCTGGATGAGAGTCTTCATCCAAGGCCTAGATGGCGAGGTGAGGAAATGGTTCAGAGGATTGGCCCTTGGATCTATTGTTGGGATTGAAGCTCTGGATAGTATTTTCCTGAGACAGTGGGGAGATAGGAGGGATTTCATGTATTACATGACAGAGTTTGGGTCTCTAAAGAAAATGGAAGGAGAGTCTGTCTCTGACTTCTCCAAAAGATTCAATAAAATGTATAATAAGATTCATGCAGAGATAAAGCCCTCGGAAGCCTCTGCCCAAATTTCCTATGTTGGGGCCTTCGACCCCGATTTTTGTCTACTATTAAGAGAAAGAAGAGCTACCTCCCTAGCTCAAATGCAAGACGCGGATGTAGAGGTTGAATCCAATATATTGGCAGCTGATAAACTGAGAAACAAGGTCGACGTAGACAGAAGAAAGGGAAAATTCGAAGTCTCAATTTTTGGCACATTGGTGCCCCACCCTCAGGTGGATGAATTGACCAGGATGGTGAAGTCTCTATCTACAGAGATGGACAGAATGAGGGTGGAAGGGAGGCAAGCATACAAAGGCTACCAAAATGCAGAAAAGGGAGGAGGTTTTAGAAGACCAAATAATTTTTCTCCCCCGAATGTGCAAAAGGAAAGAGGTAGAGATAGAGAAGACCAGAGAATTCAGGCCCCTTTTCAAAACAATTTTGTGGCTGAGGATGAAGAAGGGGAAACAGACGAGCTCAAACCTGAAATCCATTTCTTTGTAGATACTCCTCCCTTTCCTCATATCACTCAATCAGCATATGAGGAGTCTCTCATGGACATTCAACTAAACGAATTGAGTAAGGGAGACAAGGTTAGCGACGGTCGAGGCAGGTACAACATGAGGTCCGATAAAAAAATAGCAGCACCTGATATTCCTGAATAGTCCACTAGAACAGAGAAGCCTGCCAATAAAGTAGAAGACAAACACAGAGGTAAAAAATCTCAACCCCTCTCTCCCATTTTCCACAATCATGTTCCTGAAATAAGAGAAACTCCAAAGCCTACATCTTCTTTTAATTTCGAGCATGAGATCCAAAAGATCAGGATCCTTGTGCCCCTCACCGATCTGATCAAACATGAAGAATTCAAAAAACGTTTTTCTGAGCTTTTACAGTCTGAAGCCTCATGCCTCCCCACAGACTCCATAAACCTCCAAGATGAAAATCCAGTAGTTGTCCTGGGCCCCATGGTAGAAGATAGAGATGACTCATCTCCCCCTTTCTACACATCCCTGAACATACATGATAAAGTGTTGCACAACTGCTTGATGGATTCAGGGGCCTCTCACAACCTCATGCCCAAAACTGTCATGGAGGAGTTAGGACTGGAAGTCACCCGAGATTATCATGACCTCTATTCTTTTGACTCTAGGAGAGTTCAGTGTCTCAGAGTTATTAAAGACCTAGTTGTGACCTTGTTTCAACTGCCCATGAAGAGTGTGGTCATGGATATTGTAGTAGCTGATGTCCCCCCCAAGTTCGGTATGTTGTTATCTAGATATTGGATAAAAATACTGGGGGGAAATTTGCAAATGGACCTAACATATGCTACTATCCTAGTGTTTGGAGGAGAGCATAGAAGACTGTACAGGGAAGCCCAGCTGGCCTACATAATCAGTGATGAAGCCAACCCTACTAATCATCGAATTTTTTCCTTGGACACTGATTTAGGCTCCAGTCTACTACAGCTCACCGATGTTCCCAAACCTCCTCTAAAACTTAGAAAGAATCCCACCGCTTCTCGTGAATCCCCTCCCTCCATCACCCCAGTTTGGAAAATGTTTTTTGATGGAGCCTGTTCCAGAGAAGGCGTTGGAGCTGGAGTGGTTTTTGTGTCACCAGCTCAGGAAACCATGTCTCTGTCATACAGATTAGAATTTGAAGCTACCAACAATGTGGCAGAGTATGAAGCCCTCATCCTAGGATTAAGATCTGCAAGGGAAATCAGAATCCAGGAGATGGTTGTGTTTGGAGACGCAGAATTGATCGTCCAACAAGTCAAAAATATCTATCAGGCCAAGCATCCCCAGGTCAAGAACTACAGGAACGAGGTATGGGACCTGGTTGATAATTTCTTCTTGGATTTTAACATTTCTTTCATTCCGAGGGAAGAGAATATCGCAGCCGATTCCCTAGCAGTCTCAGCCAGTTTGTACAAAATCCCCCTACCTCCAAAGATTGATGGTGAGGTTAAGGTAAGATACAGGCCTTCCATCTCAGACAGCATAAAGCATTGGAAGGTGTTCGAGGATGATATGGAGATTGAAAAATTCCTCCAATCTGTTGATGAGTTTTCTGGATTGCACATTGATCAGGATCCTGACCTGGAAGGTGACCCTCACCTGGAGGTGTTTTTAAATAAAATTTTTGACCACCAGATTATTCAATTACCGAGCAATTACATTCCAAGAGGACTGGTCCCATTAGAAAGATTGTTCGATGGGAATTATGTCGCAGTGAAGGGTAGAGTTTCAGGTGATGATGTTGACACAGCTGAGTGCAACATCGGTACACCTGAGGATCCTAAGCTTGTCAAGTTGTCAAAATATCTTACTAGAGAACAAAGGGCTGAATATACTCGGTTGTTGAGAGAGTTCGCTGATGTGTTTGCATGGACCTACGAAGACCTGAAGACATATGACACATCAGTTATTGAACAAAAGATCCCACTGAAGGAGGAGGCTAAGCCATTCAAGCAGAAGCTGAGACAGATAAATCCCATGTTGTTGCCCGTTATGGAGAAAGAGGTGAAGAAGATGCTAGATGCCCAAATCATTGTCCCCTTGAGATATTCTGATTGGGTGGCCAATTTGGTCCCGGTAAGGAAGAAAAGCGGGGAAATCAGACTCTGTGTTGATTTCAGGAACCTGAACAGGAGCTCAAGGAAAGATAATTATCCCTTGCCCAACATGGAACACATACTGCAGAGGGTCACCGGTGCATCTAGAATATCCATGATTGATGGTTTCTCTGGTTACAATCAGATATCAGTTATGCCTGAGGACAGGGAAAAAACGGCCTTCACCACTCCTTGGGGCACATTCATGTATGCCAAAATGCCTTTTGGACTGATGAATGCAGGAACAACTTTTCAGCAAGCTATGGATATAGCCTTCATTGGGGAGAAATATCAGTTTGTAGTGATCTATTTGGATGATATCACGGTCTTTTCCAGGTCAAACAAGGAGCACTGCTACCACTTGAAGAAGGTTTTTCTGAAGTGTCGAAGGTTTGGCCTATCTTTAAACCCCAAAAAATCTTTGTTTTCTATGAAGGAGGGGAAGCTATTAGGCCATATAGTGTCAGCCGAGGGAGTGATAATTGATCCTAGTAGGGTAGAGGCAATTCAGACCCTGTCATTTCCCAGATCTAAGAAGGAAGTTCAGGCCTTTTTGGGGAAGATAAATTTTCTGAGGAGATTTGTCTCAAATTTTGCTGAGTTGGTGAAGCACATCACAGCCATGATCAGGAAGGGAAATGAAGTGAAATGGACTACCGAACCTAGGGAATCTTTTGTCCAAGTAAAGAAGGCATTGACTGAGGCACCTCTGCTAATTAGTCCTGATTTTTCCAAAGACTTTCTGATTTTTTCTTTCGCTTCCTATGATACAGTAGCAGTAGTCTTGTTGCAGAAAAATGATCAAGGACGAGAACAACCTATTGCCTTCTACAGTAAGGCATTGAGAGATGTAGAACTCAGGTACGAGATAATGGAGAAGTAGGCCTATGCCCTGGTGAAATCTCTCAAGGCTTTCAGAGTATATGTATTGCACTCGAGGATCACTACATATGTTCCTTCAGCCTCTGTGAAGGACATTCTTATACAGCCTGACATAGATGGTAGGAGAGGTAAGTGGATCACCAAAATCCTAGAGTTTGATTTAGAGATTAAGCCCACCAAATTGATAAAGGGGCAGGGTTTAGCCAAGTTGCTCGCTGAGTCCAATTGCACAGCCTTGGGGATTAATCTCATCAATGAGCAAGCTTAATCATACGGTAAAGATCCTCAGAGTGCCATATCCCTAGCAGCATGCCCCTGGTACAAGGATATCTTGTATTTTCTACAAGAATTAAAGCCTCCTGATGGATTGAGAAAAAGTAAGGCGAGAGATTTAAAGCTCAAGGCGTTCAGATATTGCATCATTGACAAATCCCTACACTGGAAGGACCCTCTAGGGGTATTGTTAAGGTGTCTAGACCTGCAGGAGGCCTAGAAGGTTATGTTTGATTTCCATAGCGGTCTCTGTGGGGGCCATCATTTCTGGAATACCACAACCCATAAGATCCTTCGGGTAGGGTACTACTGGCCCACTTTATTCCCTGACGTCTGCAAGGAAATCAGAGTTTGCATCAAATGCCAAAAGTTCTCAGGAAAGCAACAACTCAAATCTCTATCGTTAAAGCCTGTAGTAGTTTTAGCACCCTTTCAGCAGTGGGGATTGGACTTCATTGGAGAAATTCATCCTCCCTCAAATGGACATCACAGATGGATCCTCACTGCAACAGATTATTTCACCAAATGGATAGAGGTTGTTCCCACCAGGAGCTCTTCCCACAAAGTAATTATCAACTTCCTGGAGGATATCATATCCCGATTTGGCTGTCCTAGCAGAATTGTCACTGATAATGCCTCCCCCTTTAGGTTTGATCCTTTGTTCAAGTTCTGTGAGGAGTATGGGATTTCACTGATTCACTCTACTCCCTATTACCCTCAATGAAATGGACTGGCAGAATCTTACAATAAGAGTCTGATCAAGCTCATTAAGAAGTTACTGGAAGATAACAAAAGGGCCTGGGATTCAAAGCTCAAATTTGCTCTGTGGGATGATCAGGTAACAAACAAGAAATCCCTGGGCATTTCTCCTTTCCAACTTGTTTATGGGACAGAGGCTGCTTTCCCTACTCAGCTCTCCTTACTTGTGGAAAAATTCCTCCAGGACCTTGAAGGAGAGCTTGACAATATGGTCAGAAGGATTCATCAGATGGTGGAAGTGCAACAGATTAGAGAGAATGATCCGGATTTATGTAGGAACACAATGAAATACAGAAATAGACATAAACGCAGAGATGCAGCGGAAATAAGACTTCATTTCATTAATAACAAATGACTGAAATATGCTTACAGACAGAATGTAAATAAACTAGCTAAGGCG
>ML792104.1:205865-223033 GCA_009831015.1 Picea engelmannii | reverse complement strand
GTAGCTTATCTCTGAGAAGAGATGTGGCTGCTACTCGCATCCATGAGAAGATGATTACAATGAGGCTCTAGAGGCCTTTTTACAATAGAAGAGAATGCCAAAATTCATATACATCCAAAAACCTAACCCTAGGAGATGAAGCGTCAAAAGTCATGTGGGCCCCGTTTGGGTAAGTTAGTACATCAACTTCCCTGGGTCGTAACTTTTGCATACGATCTCTGTTTTAGGCATGTGATAGATCGTTGGAAAGGTATCGTCGAGGAGATCCATTTTGGGGGATTAATTATTCCTTTGGCTATCATTAAGAACCTAGATCTCAAAAAACCTTCATTTAGGCCCTCAAAATGGCCCCGGAAGTTAAAACCTGCTAAAAATAGTAAATTGCCAAAATTGCCAGAAAACTGTTTTGAGCCAGTTGGAAAAGGTGGGTGGCCACCGATATCCACCTGGATCATAGAAGGTCATGAACAAGGCCTACGACCATCAACAAAAGATCAAGCAGGTTTTTGATAGAAAGGGAAGAAAGAAAGAATTCGAGCAGGGTGACCTGGTGCTCAAGTGGGATGCACCCAGGCAAGACAGGGGCAAGCACAGCACGTTTGATGCCCTCTGGTTTGGGCCTTTCAGGATCCTTGAAGTTTTTTCAAATAACACTTACAGGTTGTAGGATCTGGAAGGCGATGAAGTTTTTGGTGGCCCAGTAAATGGGCACTTCTTGAAAAAAAAAAATTGTGAGCCGCAGTCGGCTCTTTTGTTTTTTGTACATATTGTTTCTGTTTTCGGTTTAATAAACGACTCCATAGCCCAACAGCAAGGCACTGAATCTGCAAAAGAGTTCTTAGAGCATCACAGGGACGAATCTATCCCCCATGGAGCCAAATGTTAGCGATATTTCTTGTATGGGGGTTAGAATGCAAAGGAATGGGTTTAAAACCCACTTACCCTAAGTTTGGATGCAAAGTGCGCTTGTGATTAAGCGGCAGGAAGTTGTGGATGACATAGATTTGCGTGCCCAGATCAACGGCATATAGTTGATTTCGGAGCCCCCCCACCATTCTACCTTTAAGCAGGGGGGGTCCAGAATCCAGGGTGCATCTCTCTGACGGCTACGATTGAGGCGCCCGGATCAACGGCACGCAAGTTGATTCCGGACCCCTCTCGCTTTTCTACCTTTAAGCGGAGGGGGGGGTCCAGAATCTAGGGTGCATTTCTTCAACGGCTAAGATCTTAGCGCCTAGATCAATGACGCTCAGGTGATCTTGTCCTTCTCATCCACTCTATTGTTAATCAGCATAGGCCCTTCCCTCATCATGTCAGTTGTGGACCATCCTCCCCCCTGCCATATATTCTCCTCTTGGTCGTGCGATGAGGCTCGCTCCCTTTAGCCTCCTCGTCCCCTGCCATGTGTTCCACTCCTTTCCACGTCAGACTCCATCAAAATGTGCCTGTTATTCCTCATCTCCTGCCCCCTCTTCTTATCACCTTCAGCCATGTATCTTCCCCTGTCACCTCGCTCACACCTCATCAATCCTTATTTCACCTTCATAGCCTCGGTGTCACCACTCCCACTATGCGCCCCAACCTCCGCACTGGCCTCCATGCCTATTCATCAGGCCGTTCATCTAATCCAGGTGGCAGTGAAAGGAGCCTTCCACGTCACTAAGGCGCCGAGTTGGCTGGGCCGTTCTCAATCCCCATAAAGCAGTTATTGAGGTAGTTGGTGGTGGTTAGACATTGCCTCCTCCATAATGGGAAAGTCCGGCAATGAGTTAAGAAGCACGTCGATTCGCCTACGGAGCTGTCAGAAATTCGATTGCGTCCGTCGCAGGTGTACGATCATTCATAGACTGCAGGTGCAGATTGTCAGAGGCCATGCAGACGCAAATCTTTTAATGTAATGTCTTGATTTTGTTGTTGTGGTAGTTTTGAGTATATGTAGTCATTTTCGCCATTTTTGTATCTATCGATGGTAGAGCGAAGCTCCCAACTGTAAAGTTTTAACAACCATTCTAGTCTCCTGGTTGTGCACATGTATCTGAGATTTCTTGTTTTATGACAAACAGTTTCCTTACTCCATCTATATTTCCATCTCATACCAGAGAGTTCATGATCGAATGATTCGCATGAATTGTTACAGTTATGTTATGATAAAGGATTTTTCGTGCATTATTGTATTCCCTGGTCTTCTACGTTTGAATGTAAGAGGATCTCGTGTTTGGACGCTTTCTTCCCAGTCTGTTAGCAACCTGATGTTTATGGTAGACTCTTGCACTCTTCTCATACAGGTCTTCCCTCTGCTCACCCTTTATTACAGCTCACTATTTGAAGTTTATCTAAGACCTCATTTGCCCATGCACGCCTGGCCTAGTTTCAGAGTTGGAACCGCATCATTTGAGTTAACCTCCATTTGATCACCCCTTTAAACAAACTGTGACATAAAAACTGATGGGTGTCATGCTCCGCTCCTGCAAGCAATCCATGGGTGACTTCTGACGCTAACAGGTTGGGTTAATCATATGGAGCATTATTTTTATATACATGGTATTACTGACGAGTTGGAAAAACTTCACTATGATTTCCTCTATCTAGATCCTAAATGATGGAAATGGTGGCAATGGCATAAAAATTCATGTCAGGGGTATATTGCATGGACCCAGTTTGTTGCAGATCTCTATGCCTGCTTTGATACTAATACCCATTATCTTGATCGTTTGACCAAGTTGAAACACTCAGGCACATTGGAATACTTTATCACTTCTTTTGATAATTTTTCCTTTCAAACAAATGGCACGTCAGATGCATTCTTCCGTGAATGATTTATCAGTGGACTCAAGGATGAAATCTGATCCCAAGTTCTCATGGCCCACCCTCAGACTTGGTTAGATGCTACTACATGTGTTAAAGAGGACCAACAAGTTGTTTTTTCCCAAAACAAAAAAACCTCTTTTTTTCCTTACCCTCGACCCACTAATCCTAACCCCCCTGTCACTCCCCTCAAGGTCCAGAAACTAACTAGGAATGAAATGGTTGAAATCCAAATGAATGGTCTTTGTTATAATTGTGATGAAAAATATTTTCCGGGGCACAAGTGTAAGGAACAATTATTTTTTTTGGCCATTTCCAAATATGTTCTTGAAGATGATGTGACAGTTCCCATTTTTTAAGAGCCCTCCCTTCCCGATTCTACCCCGGAGCTTGTTGACCCACCTGAAGTTGACCCACTTATTTCCTTGCATGCCCTCATTAGCTTCTCTACCCCACAAACCCTCAAGCTCATTGACTATATTAAGCACAAGAAGGTCATCATTCTTGTTGACAGTGGTAGCACCCATGATTTTATTCATCGTCATATTGTCCAAGAAACCAATTACTATATTCATGTTGTCAATAATTTTCAAATCATGATAGCCAATGGTGGGTCCATGAAATGTGGTGGGTGTTGTGAAAATTTACGTCTTCAAATTGGACATTACCAACTGAAATCTCATATGTTTTCCATTGACATGGATGGTTGTGACATTCTTATAGGTGTTGAATGGTTATGCACTTTGGGTCCCATTCTTATGGATTTTAAGGAATTAACCATGCAATTCCAAAAGGAGGGACAAATGTATCAATTCCAAGGTCTCACAGCTGGTTCTCCTGAGATCATTAGTTCCCATCACATGTAAAAGATCTCAAGAAAGGCCACTCTGGGGTTATTGATCAACACCATTCTATTCAAGTCGTTGAGAAACCCTCTGTGCATCCTGACCTCCAAGCTATCCTTTCCACACATTAATCTATTTTTCCCACCCCTCAAGGACTTCCTCCTTCTTATTGTGTTCATGATCATTCCATTCCCCTTGTTCTCCCTTATCATCATCCCTTTTCCCAAAAGAATGAAATTGAGAAAATAATGCAGGAATTGCTCCAAGCAGGTGTTATCTACCCCAGTACCAGCCCTCATTATTCTCATGTGGTCAACATACTTAAGAAATAAGGTACTTGGTGCATGTGTCTTGACTTTCGTGCCCTCCATAAACTCACCATCAAGGAAATGTTTCCCATCCATGTCATTGATGATATCTTGGATGAGCTAGGTGGTGCTTAGTACTTCATTAAACTTGATGTATGTTCTAGCTACCACTAGATATGTATGAAATAATATGACATACCCAAGACTTCCTTTCGAACACATGAGGGTCACTGTGAGTTTTTGGCCATGCCCTTTGGCCTATGTAATTCCCCCTCCACCTTCAAAAGCCTCATTAATCATGTCTTTCGTTGACGTCGACTGTGCCTCGACCTCGGCCACAATCTATGCGCAGACCTCCCGGTCTTTATGGATCATTCAAATTTCACCTTCGAGTTGAAGTGGCTCCTTCGATTCTCCACTGGAATATCTATTAAAATTGACTCACAGGTCTTTTCTGCTCCCTACAGCCTCTAGGCCCGATCGCTCTTCCTTTCACAACAGAAAAAAAAATGAAAATTCTAGGCTTCAGGGTTTCGCAATCCCGATGTCACAATCTTTGTCTTCCCGATTTCCCGATCTCTGATATCCCGATATCCAAAAGCGCTTTAAACATCAGTTAGCCCTCTGGCTAGATTTTTGGTCCATACGACCATACAACCTCGCCTATATGGTTGCAGTCCTATCTCCTTTCAGGATTTTGGACTTTTGAATGCCAAGATGTATTTGACCCCTTGTCCTCAGGATCCTCGATCCTCCAAATTCAGATCTCCCAATATGATTTCATCTACGGGACTTTCCCCGGAAGTCGGGATTCTTGCCATGTGTCCTCAAAKATGGACGGTCCTCATCACTTCGAAATTTCTGGAAAAAAAATGCCTTTGGGTTCTTTCCCACGRGACTCCCKAAGTTCCAATTCTTGACCTCCCGTTATGACGATATGGCATCATCTATGCCCCATAACAGAGATTTCCTCCTTATCGGGATTTCGCTAATTCTCTACAGAGAATTTTGATCGTTCGCCTTTTCCTTTCGACGACTTAGCAGGTCYGAATCCTTCTGAGGTCTTCCATGACTTCAAACCTTTCAAGAACCTCCTACATGAATTCCTTGCGGAAACCCTCAATCACTTCGGTGTTTAACACCTTTGACTCCGTGCACTCCTTGCAGCAACAGTCCTTCAATAGCTCCTCAGGTTTCAAACCCTGGATTCAAGCTTGGTCTGTGCACACATTGCATGAATCCTGTGCCTTACTGCACCTTTTGATGAAAATAAGAACAAAACCTAATCCCCTTGAGCTTTCAGAGACAAACCTATGAACCCTTTTTATCAACACACTCTTTGCCGACAATTCAACTGCCCTCCTTGCAGGAACCCTCGCTTAGATAGAGAAACAATTGAAACTCATTCCTTTACCCTTCCTTGTAGATTTCAAACATTTAACAAGAAATCATTCATACATAGCATAAAAGAAATTGCATGACAGAAAGAGTAAAACCATGAACATACCACTCAGCATACACATACAAGAAACAAACACAACTCCATGAATTTGAATTAAAGACTTCTTCTATTAACTCAAATCTCTGTACATGGGTGTTTCTCAAACACAGTTTCTATGTTCCAGCTCTGTGTGCTCTTTTCTTGGTAATGTTCTTCTCTCTTCTCTTCTCCTCTCTTATGTTCTCTTCCTCTTCTACAATAATACAGTGAGGGTGTTTATATTCTTTTTCCCTCTCGCATTCTAAATTGTCTAATATATGCATTAAAGATACCTACTATCATAAATGTCATTTGTCTCCTAAGGACGAGAGCAGATAGCTCAAGGTCCGATTAAAATCTATTAGTACGCCTCTTCTTAACTATCACATTTAAGTTTTGGCGAATTTATCTTCAAATTTTTTTATTTTATTTTTTAATTTATCATGTGTCTAAAATGTGTTGGCACTTGCCCCATGCTTGCTTGATATTAGCGATGCTCCTGCATCATTCATCCTTTTCTTTGTCATTTTTTCTTGGTTTTATTTGATGATATTATCATCTATAGTAAAACTAGGCAATCCCATATGACCCATGTAGATCAAATTCTCTATCTACTCTCTCAGCACCAACGTTTGATTGAACATTCTAAATGTGCCTTTTCCACCTCAGAAGTAGAGTACTTGGGTCATATTGTTGGCAAGGATGGTGTGGAGGTGGATCCTAAAAATATTGAAACAATGCAGGATTGGTCTCACCCCAAGACTATCAAAATCTTGCATGGTTTTTCGGGTTTAACAACATATTATCTTAAGTTTGTTCAGAATTATGGGAAGATTGTGGCCCCTTTACTACTCTCCTTAAAAATAATTCTTTCACTTGGACTCTCACAGTGGATCAGGATTTTCAAGCTTTGAAGGTGGCCATGTGTACTACCCTTCGCTTGGCTCTTCCTGATTTCAAAAAGACCTTTTTCCTAGAATGTGATGCCTCAAGCATGGGAATTGGAGCCATCCTTATGCAAGAAGGAAGACCTTTGGCCTTTACCAACAAACAATTGTCAAAACGCCATTTGGGCCAATCAATGTATGAAAAGGAAATGTTGGTTATTTTCTGTGTAATGGATCTTTGGCACCCTTATCTCCTGGGGCAACACTTCCAAATTAAGACAGATCATCAAAGCCTCAAGTATTTTCTGGAGCAATGACCTTCCTCCCTAGAGAAACAAAAATGCATAACTAAGCTCTTTGGTTATAACTATTAGACAATTTACAAGAAAGGCAATGAAAATGTGGTAATTAACACTCTTTCTCAAAAATATGAATATGAAGGGTCCCTTTTCTCCCTCTCCTTCATTGTACCAGATTGGCTCCAATATGTGCACTAAGAATGGCTACATAATCCTAAAATATCGCATCTGATCCAAAAATTGCAAGCCAACTCTCCAGTTTCCCCAGGGTACTCTTGGTACAATGATTAGCTTCGCTACAAAGGCCATTTGTATTTAAGTAAACAGTGACAATGTAATTCCACAATGCTTTTTGAGCTTCATACTACTCCCAAAGATAGGCATTCAGGGTTTACCAAAACCTATGACTGGGTTAAACATTCTTTTTTCTGGGATGGTATGAAAAATAAAGTTCGCACTTTTGTAGCAGAATGCGATGTTTTTCAATGCAACAAAGGTGAAACCATCAAACCTCCTGGCACACTCCAACCGCTTCCGATTCCACCCGCTATTTGGAGGGACATCTCTATGGATTTTCTTGTGGGATTGCCTAAATAAGGAAATAAGTCAGTCATGATGGTGGTCCTGGATCATCTTTCCATTTATGCTCATTTATTTTCTCTTCAAGACCATTTACCGCATCCATTGTGGCTCAAATTTTCATGGATCATATATTCAAGCTTCATGGCATGTCTCATTCTATTGTTTTCAATCGCAATCCCACTTTCACCAACAATTTTTGGTAAGAACTGTTCAAACTATAGGGCACCCAATTGCATCTCATCACTTCCTATCATCCCCAGACTGATGGTCAAACTGAAGTCATCAACAATTCTTTGGAGACTTATTTGAGGTGTTTTTCCTCTGAAGGAAAAATCAATGGGCTCGATGGTTACCATTAGTTGATTGGTGGTACAACACTTCTTACCATACAACTACTTGCATGACTCCTTTTGAAGCAGTATATGGACAAAATCCACCTTTTGTTCTCTCCTACATGCCAGGTGTATCGAAGGTTCGGGAAGTTGAAAAAACACTTACAGTTCGCGAGGCTATTCTTCGTACACTCAAAGATAATTTGTTCATGGCTCAGAATAGCATGAAGAAAAAGTTGATCAAGGTTTCTCAGAATGTCACTTCTTTGAAGGAGACCAGGTATTTCTTCGACTGCAACCTTATAAGAAAACTTCACTCAAGGCCGAACATTGTCAAAAATTGGAGCCCAAATTTTATGGTCCTTATACAGTTCTCAAGCGTGTTGGACAAGTGGCCTATCAGTTATCTTTTCCCAAGCATTCTAAGCTCCATCCTATTTTTCATGTCTCCCGCATAAAGAAGGTGATTGGAACTAAGTGACAAACTCAAACAAACCTTCCCAAGTTGGATGAAGAAGGATCCATCTGGTTTCATCCACACACAGCTTTGGACCAGCGAGAGCGTCATCTTCGTCAGTGTACCATCAAATAAGTGTTAGTCCAGTGGAAAAATGCAACTCCAATAGATGCCACCTGGGAGCCTGCTAACATTCTACGACAATTTCCCCATCTCAACCCTTGAGGACAAGGTTGATTTTAAGGGGGAGGGCATGTTAGGGACCTAGCCTACCTAACCTCTCAAGTGGGTAGAATCATATATTTCCATGTAACAAAGGTCAATACTAATAAGGCCTAGCAGTAAAGAGGAATAAGTCAAATGTAAGAAGACCTTCTAGAAGCTTCTACTTCTAGAAGGATGTTCCTCTAGATTGTTCTTTTGGACAGATAGATTTATTATAAGGAATAGAGGGTATAAGAAGTTTAGTATTGTATATTATTGTAATAGATCTCTTCTCTGTTGGAGTTTTCCCCCTCGAAGAGGCAAGTGAACATTGTGTTGATGGGCATTTATGACACACTTTCAATTGGAAGGGAATAGTCTCTTCCGAGGTTGTCTAAATAATCCAAGCCATTTGGAATAACTACCCCTGACGGGTTCAACGACTATGTTAGCCGATAAAGGGATCTATTATAAACTATGAAAACTAAATGTGCATTAATAAAGAACTATTATATACATTCATTATTCTCACTTTTATATACAACTTATACAAATAAATAGGTACAAGATTTATGAGAAACCTTGTAAATTAAGGTTGTACAAGAGAACCGAATCTCAGGAAAAATTAAATAGATCTAGAACATACTATTAATCTAATTTTAATCTTGAAACTAAAAAAGGAAAATAAATGAATGTAAATAATAATGTTTTAACTTAAATAAACAAAGTATTTAAGATTAAATGGTAATTTACATTCACAAAATATAAATCAAAACAAAAAGAAAATCATTAACCTATAACTGGCTAATATTTAAAGAGAACTTTTCGTTGTGCCTTCTTGTATAACATTGCTCCAACAACATGTCTATTAAGAGAAATCTATAGCAGAAGGTTGTATAATTCTAAGATTGTGACAATGTCAAAATAAAAATCACTTTGACTAAGAATTTAAATTTTATTTAAAATGAAGAAAGAACAACTTTCAAATCATGATCCTTAGTGAAGATATAATAGGTTAATCGACAATAAGAAAAATCTCAATTGAACAATTATATATTTACAAATATTAATTAAATGAATAAACTCAATATAATACAAGATTTGTATAAAAAAATAATACAATCACCAAGATCAAGATAATTGGGGTAATATATTGTTAAAGATTGACAAAATTAATACATAAATGATAGAAATTAACCATGTGTTGATAAAAAAGACTAAAGCTAATTTAAATCAATGCATAATCAATTACTCAAAGAATATGAAGATATGATAATGAAAACAAAACCATTTTACTCACAAGACAAAATCCATTTAGCAATCTAGAATTTCATATTCTTCTTCAAAAATACTGGTCCATTCTCCCAAAAATTCCAACCATCCGTTACTCCTTTTGAAAATAAAATGTTTGTACAATAAATAATATACAAAAAAGAAAGGATACAAATCCTCCTTTGAATTTATTGCTTCTCTTTGGCTCTGAACTTTCTCATATATTTATGCAATGAATGAACAGTCTGGGCATCACTAATAATTTTCTCCACCTTAAATTTTCCTCGTAAAGAAACAAACATATCTGTCAAATCACACATTTTTTTTGGAAAAAACTAGAGAGTAATCTAAATGGGTCCATTCTACAGATGGGTTTTTAACTGTTTCTTTAGATTCCACACGGTTTATCAGTCCCGCAAAATTATTTGTTTGTTCTTGAACGCATTTCCAAATCTTATCTCTTGTTGCTCATAAATTATTTGTAGCAATCCAATATTATTTTTGGATCAATTATCTTGAACATATTTAGATAATAAAATCAAGCCATGATCAAATCCGTACCAAATATCTGATAATAGAAACCTGTGAAACATAAATAAACCAATTTAATAAAAAAATGTGAATAAAGCAAAATCTAGAACAATAAAATTAAAATGAATTTAAACTAAAAGCTAACTATAGGCTGTAAACAAATATTGTTTATATTTTTCTTTCAAATATGATATTAAAATTCTAGAACCTTCAAGTTGATGGAGAGGAGAAAAATATTAATTTTGGGTTTCCACAAATTCAAACAATTTTTTAATTTTTTTTAAATGAGATGCAAAATGAAAAAAGAATTTAATTAATTAAACCCACCAAATTATTTTGTGAAAATGAGAAACCAACCAAGATATTATTTGATGAAGTATTGAACCCATTATTCAAAATAGTCAAACTTGATCATGAGCAAAAGACGAACACATAATCATAATTTAAACAAAAGTAAACAATTGATAAAAATGAACGTTTTTGTTGAAATTGAGATTTCTATGTTCGTTTCTAAATTTTGACATATACTCTTGTAATGAATGTCTCATACTATGGTGAATGTATTAATTTTGTCTCAAAGCAATCCAAGGTCTGGAACTATTCGAAAAGGTTGATTCTATAGCTCATTGTAATTATTAAGATTCTAACGGGGGCCCCATAAATTTTGTAAAAATTTAGGAGGAGTTGTTGGGGCCCAACAAATGGAGATTCACTGGGTGAAGAAGTTATCTTTGATATGGTCAGATTTCATCTTAGAAAGAAAAGAATAAGACTTGAAAAAGGATTTAAGCTCCCTGAAAAAAATTCACTTTGAGACCATATAGTATTAGGATAAGTTCAATGTTATAACCAGACAATAGAATTTGTTTTGCAGGGGATTATAACCTGAAAGAATCTATTAATCAAATAGTCATGATGTTTATAAAAGGAATTTAATACCATTGATAGATCCAGTGCTGCCAACAGGCATCCATAGCCTCGGTAGGGATGTCATTTAACCCACTCAAATGTTTTAATCACATCCAATTGTTGTATCCACATGATGTATACTTCCATAAAATTTAATTTACAAGAATATATCTTCTACCTCTCAGCCCAACATTGCTTCACTGCCAATAGGCCTATTCAGTACACCAACAAAGTTGTCTTGGTATCATGTATGCATTTACCCGCTGCCAACGAGCCTGTTTAGTACCCCGACGGGTTTACACACACTTCCCACACTTAAGTGCTTCCAACCCTCTTATGCCATTTTTAAATAATAATACAATTATATATTTTTTCATGACAAAGAGAGAGGGGTGATACTAGAGGTTAATTGCAATACAGGTGAATAGTTGATCATGTTATTTATTTGCTTTCAAAACTGGAAGTTTTATCATGGTTTAGAAATTTTAGATTCTAGTTAATAAATCATCTAGAGAGTGGGGAAGCACTTAAAAGTTATTCCTTAAGATTATGGATGGTGTAAAAAGTTTAAATATCATCATAATTCTCAAATATTTAAACCATATCTCTGGTGTAATACTCTGGAAAAGACAATTTGAGGGCAAAGCGAAAGTGACAATTGACTTAAAAATCAATTGTCTGAGCTATATCTTAATATCAGGACCTCATTGAACTATTTCAAATTGCTTGAAAAACACAAGTCTTGAAATGAATGCTTCCTTCCGATGATTTCTCTTAGATCAACAATATAATTGTTTAAAAATACATATAAGAAGAAAATTCAATCAAAGAATCAAAGAAAGAAAAAAAAAACACAAAAAAAGCCAAATCAAATTTTATTAATGGAATTAAAAATCAGAAGTACTTAAAAAAAACAAAATCGAAATAGCAAAAACACACTTTCGGAAACAATTTTGGCCAAAGATAAACCCGAGCTTTGGGATATACTAGCATCCCACTGTAAAATAAAGAAAGGACTAAATAATATAAAATCTCATGTGCGAGAAAATTCTTTTCTTAAGATAGTGATGCATAAGATGTTACTTTGACCAAGCATTATTATCAAAAATAAAATATACTAAACGAAAATAGAAAAATCCTTATTAAGATGAGTGAAGTCCTACTCGTGGAACCTTGGGTCAGTGTTCAATTCAGGTGAATTGATAGTTCAAATTTACTTATCTCTCTACTTTCCGGTTTAAAATTTCCATGATGATAATGCATTTTTGAAAAGAAATATTCAACAAAAAGCAGAGAGAAAAGGATTAAAGTGGACATCCCTGACAACATTCATATTATAGTTCTCTTGGTGTATCCACGTGTGTTCACAACTACATTATTACAAAAAGAAACATTGAGAAAGAAAACGAAAGGAAACCTACTCCTAAACCTACTCTAACTACTAAACAAAACAAAATACTAACTGTAGTCGTATTTCCAGTGCAACCATCAGAGTAACTCCAATCCTGCAATTAAAACAAAATTGAATATCCGTAACAAGAATGGGAGTGTATCGGAATATGAAAAGAATACATCATGCTTAACTTTATAATAATCATTTAGAAACAAAGCAATCATGACCTTAACATTCCCTTGAACACTTTTGATGTACGAATCCTCCAGCCAATCCGCAATTCTGTCGCAATATGGATCACTAAAGCATGGAAGAATGCAACTGAGTTAAGAAAACTTGCAAAAATTATCAAGACCTGACATAACCATTGGCCAATACCGAAGTGCCCCATCATCGTGACATTTTTATGTTTTCCTATGAATTTATTCACGTGGAGGATACAAGAAGAATGTGTTAAGTTTGCATCCTTGATCTTTTTTCACAGCTAAGGTGAAAACAACCTTACCATTCTATGGAAACTTTTCAAGATATGAACATTCCAGCCAATGTGCAATCCTATCATAATATGTGCAATTACCAACATAGGATTGTTCGAAAGAATTCATAGATGAAAATTATTTATGATGAAAATAAGGTACTAGATTGGTATGGAAATAATCTTGTAAAAGGATCATAATTTTATTGGTAGGATTAAAATAACAACTTATCATGATTTTTAACTGAAGAAGAAGTGTCTCATTTTCTTGAAACTTCTCATTGAGCTCGAATGCTTTGACATTGACTACTTGAGACAAACTAAATGGAWAAACCAACATCTTTGAATAATCATCACTGATATCGGTGTTTGGTTGATTGTAATTTTGAATCTCAAATAATTGATTGTGGTAAAAATCAAATCCTTCTTTAAGCACAAATTTTGATGAATCAATGGAAGACACAATTTGAGACCCTTTTAAATCATTCCTTAATTCCCCCACAAATAACTAATTAGAATAAGAAGTAATATGATCATGAGTGGAAATGTTCTCCTCTTTATCTTCTGTGAGAAAATCATCATTAATTTGTACCTGATTATATAGTGCAGGATTCATTCCAAAGTGATTTGGAACACATGATTGCATAGCATGATGATCAAAAATATCATGGTACAAGGAATAATATGTAGAAGAATTGAGGAGATGAAATGCATATCTTGAAATGATAGCTATATGCGTTTCAAATTATGGTTTTGTTCTCTCTCCTTGAATAAATGAATCGTCTCTCATCATATGTTCTTTTAAATAACACGAGATATTTTCCAGGACCAAATCATGTTCATCATAAAAGGGTAAATGTGAGAAAAAATTACTAGAATTAGATGATCCATTACTAGTTTGACCAATGTTTTCATCTCCCACTAATTGATCTTGAACCTGTTCACATGAGTGAGGGGAATTTTTACTCACAACGAGATTACCAAATTCACATTCCATCTCTTTTACTTCAAAAAAAATTGTAAGATCCTGGAGATTTTGACCACGGTCTCCTTTTAAATTCAATGTTCTTTCCTAAATAGAAAAAGACATTGTTGGCAAAGAAATATCAAAAGAAAAAATTGCATCTTGTAAAATTTCATGTTGCTCCTGATCTGCCAAAAGGAAGGAAGTTGACAAAAAATGTGGTGCTTTAATGACTTCAAGATCATCATGAACTTTTAAACCATCTTGAGATTGAGTATTAGTGCTCAACTCAGATTGGTTAACAATTTATTGATCTTTATTTTCTGAGAGACAAATGAGATATTCAAACCATTCATTAATATGATACAGGTGGATATCGATGGCCACCCACCTTTTCTATCTGGCTCAAAACAGTGTTTTGGCAATTTTGGCAATTTAATATTTTTAGCAGTTTTAACTTCTGGGGCCATTTTGAGGGCCTAAATGAATGTTTTTCGGGATCGAGATCCTCATTTATTTTCTAAATACATGATTGATCCCCCAAAATTAATATCCTCGATGATACCTTTCATACGCCTAAAACGGAGATCATATACAAAAGTTATGATCCTGGGAAGTTAATGTACTAACTTACCCAAATGGGGCCCACATGAATTTTGGCTTTTCATCTCCTAGGGTTAGGTTTTTGGATGTCTAGGGTTTTTTGAATTCATGTTTATTGTAAAAAGGACTTGAGAGCCTCATTTTAATCATCTTCTTGTGAATGAGTGCAACCGTCACATCTCTTCTCAGAGATAAGCCGCCACCATTCCAACAAGCTTGTTTTCGCTGCATTTTATAGTGTCAGCTTATTTCCTTATTGAATAGAAAACCAGTTTTACTATATCTCTATTGTTTTGTGTTAAGTACCTATTAATAATCTTTATTCATTTTGTTCCACTCTTAAAATCCATATCAGTGGTATCAGAGCGGTCTTCTCCTTGTCATATTAATGCATGTCCCCAATGAGGTCAGAGTACAAAGAGTTGGGTCTCGAGCTTGTTTCTCTTGAGGACAAAATCTCTCACACCCAAGCGGCCTCTCATGGCAAGAGAAAATAAAGATGATGGGGTAGGAGATCCTTCCAAACTATTGATTGAGGAATCCTTCACTCAACAAAGGAACGAGATGATGGATAGTTTCGTGCAAATCCTTCGGCGGCTACCAACAGGCCACGCATCTTCTTCAAGTGGAGGCACCACCCCCTTCAAGGTACAAATAAACTTTGATATTCCTATATTTGAAGGTCAGATAGACAGAGATGCTATAGACAAGTGGTTGAATCTACTAGAAGGGTATTTTCTGGTCCACAACTTTTTGAATAGAGAAAATATTACTTTTGCGCTCCTCAAAGTCGTTCCCCATGTCAAAGATTGGTGGGAAACCTTCTGTGAGAAAAATTAAATAGAGGAAACTTCATTATTAACATTCATGGACACCTGGGAATCCTTCAAGGATGTTATTAAGGAACAATATTGTTGGACACACCTACCACACTTAGAGGGGGGGGTGAATGAGTGTGGGGATCTTTTTCCCAAAACTTCCCTCTTACACAAAAACTCCTTAGTTAACATTCAACATTTGTTCATTACTCATTGTTGTCATTTATAATCAGTTATATGTGAATACATATCATCAACAAATCATCTCCATAAGGAACACAAAGAACACAAGATGTGTGTACAATTTTTCTTTTTATTATGGACTTCAATCCAAAGGTTTTTCAGCAACAACTAAGTAGAGTACAACTCTACAAGAGAACCAGATATATATGAAAGAATAAAATTACATTCTTAGCACCAACTGAGATGTGGCAACAATCCTCAACAGATATCAATCTGTCAACATAAACAAGTGCATCAACCATGCACCAACCTATGCCAAACAACCTGTAACCAACCTATACCATAAACAAGTGCATCCAACCATCAAGTATATACCAATCATATTTCAAATAATAACCAAAAATGACTCATCAATATGTGCCAACATCATCAACTATACACCTCATGTATGTGCCAACTCATCAACTTCTTATCTCAACCATGACTAGTTTTGGATTAGTCAACAACCCCGACTTGAAATAATCATAACTTTGTACCTGTGATGAATAAATATCTAAAACAAATACACAATGTTATTCAGTGTGATTCATGCAATTCCTCCAGGTGGCACTACTTGTAACCTCTCAAAAAAGGTGTTATAGCAAAAATGGCACACATTGTTGAATTATGACTTAATCTAGAGAGCGACATTGTAGAGCGTGGCCCGCACAAAATATTCATTGAATTGATATGAAACTATTATAAAACATACTAAAGCCTGTACCATAACCAACACATTTTGTCTCACTAAATTTGGATCTGTTATGAATAATTTATGACATTTTTACCCGAAACACCTGTTTTTGACTAGTTTCAGGACTAGCCACAAACCCTATTTTCCATGGAGTGTAACTCCCAAAATACAACGACCCAGAAGCTGAATGTTTTACCATAGATACTTGGGTATGTTTTCTAAATGGAATAGAAATTTCACAGTCTGAATAATTATAGAAAAACAGTTATAGAGAAAATGGTGAGATGACCTGTAAATAACATACCTTAGAAAGCACCATCAAAAGAATTTATCCTTCCTTTCATTTTGGCCTTCTTTTCTTCACCTTTCCTCAAAATTTCGGCTTATATATCCTTGGTTACCTCAGACACATATAGATATTCAATATGCTCAAGTGTGATTAAAATGAGAGAGCCTTGCCTCTTATTTATACTCTCCAAGTAGTTTTCTTAAAAACATCTTCTAGGTCACTTAGCCCCACTTTCCTTATTTTAGGGTTAACCCACTTCTAATTTCTCCATTAAATTTATTATTTAAATAATTTATTTTGTATTCATTTTAATTGTAGTGCAATCATCACTTCACTTTATTATTACCTTTTAAAATCCCTTAAACCACTTTGACTACTTTGACCTTTTGGGGCTTCTAGATGACATGTGAGGGTCCTCCAACTTCGTAAGGCCATAACTCTCAAATCATGAGGAGTTATCTAACGTTACACATACAAAAAAAAATGGCATGACATGTACTATTCATATATAATAGTATTGTCTGAAAATATTTCATAACTCATACCGTTACCCATAAAACAAACTTGGGTCCATTACCCAAACCTGGGGTCTCCAACTTCTCATGGCCATAACTCTCTAACCGTGAGGAGTTATGAGACGTTCTACATACCACCGGAAATGGAATGAAAAGAACTATACATATAGGATAGTTTCACCAAAAATTTCTTGGATATTCATCTCTTTATTCCACATACAAGCATGGGTCCTCCAACCATTCTTCTAGGATAACTCAATCCGCAAAGCGTCTTCCCGTGAGGG
>ML792104.1:172374-184917 GCA_009831015.1 Picea engelmannii | reverse complement strand
CAACAATGCATCATATACCAATGAAACCACATCGATCCATCTTCATCATGTATCAATGACAACTCATTGATCCATCTTCATCATATCAATGACAACTCATTGATCCATCTTCATCTATGCATTCTCATCAAGGAAAATACATAGTATATTACATCAATCATCAATAAATCAATCCTTTGAAATAAATGAATGACTTGACATCAATCTATGACATCAATCAATCAAACCATTGGCATCAATGACAACATGATCCAACAAATACTACCCTATTAGAAGTTATGACGGCTTGTATACCAAATGGACCACACTGCGGTAAGAAAGCGACCAAGCAGTACTAGATTTCACAAATATCTTCCATACCTTGCACACCAAGTTGGGTATCAAAGATTCGGAGTGACATCTGATGCTCAAGTATCGTGGTGCTCTACATATATACATCTAGACCGGAATTAAATTTCTGGACATCTCATCCTTGGGTGTGGCCTACCGATATGTTGTCAAAATCAAACAAAATCTCAAACAAAAGACACAACAATTTGGGCCTAGGAACCCCTCACAAAAAAATCCAGGAAAGGGAGGCCCCAATGCACAAAACAAAGGATAGAGAAAAGATGGACAATATCAGGACAATCATTCCAAGCCGTAAGCAAAGAAGGACACCGGAAAGACAAATAAAGATACTGGGAAGTGGTGTGACTTCGATAAGAGCCCTTGGCATAAAACTGCTAACTACCTCTCAAAGAAGTGGTTGGTGGCTGAAGTGAAAGCCTCTAAATCAGATACGGCTTCTAACTCTGAGCCACCAGAAAGGGGAAGACGAATCACTGATGCAAAACCCAATGCCACCATTACTACCACCAAGCTCCAGCCTGGTGAACCATATGAGCCATAAGAAGGAGAGTGCCTCTTCCATTCACAGATGTGGGTAAAAGGCACCCCGCTGCACTTCATTGTTGATAATGATAGCCAAAAGAACTGCATCTCAGCAGAGGTCATCAAGCGGCTAGCCATGTCGACAACACCACACCCAAAACCCTATACCATTGGATGGCTCTGCCAAGGAAGCGATCTTCATGTCAGCCAACAGTGTCAACTGTCGTACGACATGAAGCCCTTCAAAGATGAGGTATTGTGTGATGTTGCAGCTCTCTAAGTTTGTGATGTTCTTTTGGGACAACCTTATTTATGGAAACTTCATGATGTGTATGAGTCTAGGCCTCGTAGTGTTATTATTACTTTGAACAGAAAATTGTACAAGATACCCGAGGTAGTCCCACATAGTGCTATTTTCTTGATCTATTCTAAGAAATGCAGGACGGTCATCTCTTAGATGGGGAAGTTTGTCTTCTTCATGATTCACTCTCAGAATAAGCAAAAGATCACAACCACATCCAGGGTCTCTGTGGCCAACCTCTCCACATAGCAGAAGCAAGTAGATAAGGTCGTGGAAGAATACTCAGATATCTTATCCTCACCTACTGAGGTACCTCTTCACTACCAGGTCAAGTACCCCATCGATATGACCCTGGATGCACCACTACCGAATGGGATAGTCTATCGTCATTCTCTGTTAGAGAATGAGGAGATTAAGCTAAAGATCCAAGAACTTCTCCACAAGGGGTACATCCATCCCAGCTCATCACCTTGCGGGAGCCCAATCATGCTGGTATAGAAGAAAGATGGAACCTGACGACTCTGCATTGATTATCGGTCTCTGAATAAAATCACAGTCAGAAACCAATACCTGATTCCCCAAATCGATGACCTCCTTGATCAACTCACGGGGGCCAAATACTTCAGTAAGATTGATCTGAATTCTGGCTACCACCAGGTCCCGATAGAACAAACAAATGTATGGAAGACTGCCTTCAAGTCGAAGGAAGGCATTTTTGAATGGTTGGTCATGCCCTTTGGTTTGACAAATTCACCAACCACTTTTATGAGGTTGATGGATGATATCCTACGACCATTCACCAATAATTTTGTAGTGGTGTATCTGAATGACATTCTCATTTACAGCAAGACTTGGGCTGAACACTTGCAACATATTCACCAGGTTTTGCACACCCTACAACAGCACAAGCTATACGCCAACTTGGAAAAATGTTCCTTCGTCATGGACAGGGTCCATTACCTGGGCTACATTATTGATCAGCATGGCGTACATGTGGATCCATACAAGATCCAAGTCATCTGTGACTGGCCAGCCCCAACCACACTCACTAAGCTTCGGAGCTTCTTGGGCCTTACCAATTTCTACCACAGATTCATGTTGAGATTCTCTCATATTACATGGGCCCTCAACCAAATAACTAAGGGTGGTGGTAAGGAGAAATTTGCATGGGGTCGGTCCCAAAAACAAGCGTTCGATGATTTGAATCAACTCTTGTTCTCATCCCCGGTACTTTCACTCCCAGACCTGCAACATCCCTTTGAGATAGAGACAGATGCTTCAGACTATGTTGTGGGCATTATTCTCACTTAGAACGGCCACCCTATGACCTATAATAGTGAGACACTATCAGATTTTGTCCGTAAGTACCCTAATTACGACAAAGAAATGTACTCCATTGTGAAAGCCTGCCGCCAGTGGAGACACTACATTCTTGGGAAGAAGAAAGTCATCCACATTGATCATAAGCCACTGCAGTTCATGCAGACACAAGGAAAATTGTAGAATGACCGCCATCAAAAGTGGTCCACATACTTGTAGAAATTCCACCTCAACATCAAGTATAAAATAGGAAGCACCAATCGGGTCGTTGATTGGCTCAGTAGACTGCCAGTTGCGACACTCACCACGGTGCTAGACTCTTGTGGACATGAGACCTCTGGATGGCCCCAACTCTATGAGACAGACCTGGACTTTGCCACCACCTACCAAATGTTGGGGCCAAACACAGTTGTCGATAATTTCCATCTCTAGGATGGGTTGTTGTGTCGTCTGGGCCATATATGTGTTCCATCAAGCGAGCGATCAAAGTTGATCTTGGAATCCCACTATAGTTGGGTGGCAGGACACTTCGGCATCGAAAAGACAGTGTAAATTCTACAAAAAACATTTCTATTGGCTGAAACTTCGATAGGAGGTCAACAAGTATATTAGGTCCTGCACTGTCTGTGCGATTTCCAAACCGACCACTAAGAAACAGGGCCTGTACATCCCTCTTCCTACTCTTGAAAATCCATGGGAATCCATCTCAATGGACTACATTTCGGGCCTCCCATCCACCAAGCGAGGAAACGACTGTGTTTTTGTGGTTGTTGATCACTTTTCTAAGATGAAGATTTTGGTTTCTTGCAAGAAGAACATCACAACAAAGGCCACTGCCAATCTCTTCTTTGAGAAAGTCTAGGTACATTTTGGAATCCCCCAAACCATTGTCTCAGATTGGGACATTTGATTTCTCAGAACATTCTAGTCAAGCCTCTGGTCACTGTTGGACACCAAGCTCACCAAATACATGGCCTTCTACCCTCAAACAAATGGCCAAACCGAGGTTGTAAAATGAATGATTGTGCATATCCTTCACATGTATAATTCAAAGCACCCTTGCACATGGGATGAGATCCTTCCCTATTTCCATCATAGCTACAACCGAGCCCTACATAGCTCAATCGGCCACAACCCCTTTCAGGTGGGGTTGGGATTCCAACCATTGGGTCCCATAGATGTTGAACTTCCCCTTGTGGTCACCTCGATCGAATCATCTCCTACTCCAACTGAAGCTGAAAAAGCCATCTGGTTAATTGAATAGATCCATCACATCCACCAATAGGTTCAGGATATCCTACAAAAGTCTAATGACAAGTACAAACAACGCCATGATCAACATCAGGTTCCACATAAGTTTCAGGTGGGAGACAAAGTTTGGTTGCACTTGCAGAAAGAATGTCTTACAGGACCCCATCGAAAGATTTGTCCACTCCGTTATGGGTCGTACACCATCACCAAGGCCATGGGGGATAATTCTTTTCAACTCAACATTCCTCCTTTCCTTGGCATGCACCCATTGTTCAACGTGGATCTCCTTCGCCCTTATTTCCGACCATTATTGGACACCTCAGAAGTAGCAGAACAATTGACACCAACAGAGCTCAAACCTGACTACATACAACATGAATCCAATGATCAAATTGTGGACACACAGATCAAGGTCACTCGAGAGTAAAGGATTCATCTTTATCGAGTCGTCAAAGTAGGGCAACTCCTTCACCAAGGCAAGTGACTCACCTGGGGCCAAATTCAGTAGAAATTTTCTCATCTGATGGGGGACCTCAACAAAATGGAGACAATTTCTTCCTAAGGAGGGAGGATTTATATAGGTGGGTATTGGTGGCCACCCACCTTTTCTAGCTGGATCAAAATAGTTTTCTGGCAATTTTGGCAATTTACTATTTTTAGCAGTTTTAACTTCCAGGGCCATTTTGACGGCCTAAATGAAGGTTTTACTGGATCCAGCTCCTCAATGATAGCCAAAGGCATGATTTGGCCCCCAAAATGAATCTCCTGGATGATACCTTTCGAACGGGATATCATACGCCTAAAACAGAGATCGTATGCAAAAGTTACGACCCCGAGAAGTTAATGTACTCACTTACCCAAACGGGGCCCACATGACTTTTGGCACTTCATCTCCTAGGGTTAGGTTTTTGGATGTATAGGGTTTTTGGCATTCCTGTTTATTGTAAAAATTCCTTGAGAGCCTCATTGTAATCATCTTCTTGTGAATGAGTGCAGTTGTCACATCTCTTCTCAGAGATAAGCCGCCACCATTCCAGCAAGCTTGTTTCTGCTGCATTTTACAATTTCAACTTATTTCCTTATTGAATAGAAAACCAGTTTTACTGTATCTCTATTATTTTATGTTAAGTACCTATTAATAATCTGTATTCATTTCGTTCCGCTCATAAAATACGGATCATAATAAGAGACATTTCTTTCAAAGGGAATCTAGTACAAACATGTATGAACCTAATTGAAAAATCATTGAATGATTCATCATTTTCTTTCCTTAAGCAACTTAATTATTCACTTAATTCATCATAATCATAATTGTTAAAATCTGATAAAAACACAATTACAAACTCAGACAAAGAATGAATCGAATTAGCCGGAAAAGATTCGAACCAATATTCAACCCTACTTGGGAAGGTGAGAGTGAACAATCTGCATATAACATTAGGATCAATGATATTATGTTTTAAACATTTATAAAAAAAAATTATAAATATGGTCTACTACAAATGTGTTCCCTTCACCATCAAAGGTGAGTTCTGGAAAGAGATCAGTTGTCTTGTTGGGAATAACTGGTAATGAGACATTGAAAGCATGTTCCAACACAGTGATTTGGGCAGGAGCCATGAAAAACTAAGAAATTGAAGAAATTGACTCCAAATAGTTAGCTTGTCATCTAACCTACCTTCTAGTGCATTATAAAATGACATAGAAGAATAATTTATAAATCTGCAATTATGAAAGGATGAGGGGTGAAAAATTTAATCATTAAACTTACCTTGGCCCTCCTTCTAGCACCATTTGTTGATGGGCGTTTATGACACACCATCAACTGGAAGGGAATAGTTTGGTGCAAGGTTGTCTAAATAACCCAATCCATTTCGAATAACTACCCATGATGAGTTTAACAGCTCCGTTAGCCGATAAAGGAATCTAATCTAAACTATGAAAACAAAATAACTAAATATGCATTAATGAAGAACTATTATATACATTCACTATTCTTAGTTTTATATACAACATATACAAATAAATAGGTGAAAGATTTACGAGAAACCTTGTAAACTAAGGTTGTACAAGAGAATCGAATCTCAGGAAAAATTAAATAGATCTAGAACATACTATTAATCTAATTTTAATCTTGAAACTAAAAGATGAAAATAAATGAATGTAAATAATAATGTTTTAACTTAAATAAACAAATATAAATCAAAACAAAAAGAAAATTATTAACCTATAAATGGCCAGTATTTAAAGAGAACTTTTGGTCCTGCCTTCCTATATAACGTTGCTCCAACAACATGTCTATTAAGAGGAATCTATAGCATAAGGTTGTATAATTCTAAGATTGTGATGGTGTCAGGATAAAAATCACTTTGACTGACAATTTAAATCTTATTTGAAATGCAGAAAGAACAACTTTCAAATCATGATCCTTAGTGAAGATATAATAGATTAATAGACAATAAGAAAAATCTCAATTGAACAATTATATATTTACAAATATGAATTAGACGAATAAACACAATATAATACAAGATTTGTATAAAAAATAATATAATCACCAAGATCAACATAATTGGAATAATAGACTATTAAATATTGACAAAATTAATACATAAATGATAGAAAATAACCATGTATTGATTAAAAAGAATAAAGATAATTTAAATCAATACATAATCATTTACCGAAAGAATATGAAGATATTATAATGAAAACAAAACCATTTTAATCACAGGGAAAAAACCATTAAGCAATCTGGAATTTCATATTCTTCTTCGAAAATACTGGTCCATTCTCCCAAGAATTCCAACCATTCGTTACTCATTTTGAAAAGAAAAAGTTTACAAAATAAATAATATACATAAAATAAAGGACAAAAATTATCCTTTGAATTTCTTGCTTCTCTTTGGCTCTGAACTTTCTCATATATTTATGCCATGAATGAATAGTTTGGGCGTCACTAATAATTTTCGCCACCTGAACTTTGCCTCGTAAAGAAACACAAATATATCTCACATTGCGCATTTGTTTGGGAAAAATCTCGTGAGTAAGCTAAATGGGTCCATTCTGCAGATGGGTGTTTAACCGTTTCTTTAGATTCCACACGGTTTGGTTGCAATCATTCCCACAAAATTGTATGTATGTACTTGAACACATTTCCAAATTTTATCTATTGTTGCTCATAAATTATTTACAACAATCCAATATTATGTTTGGATCAATTATCTTGAATGTATTTAGATAATAAAATCAATCCATGATTAGATCCGTACCAAATATCTGATAATAAAAACCTGTGAAACAAAAATAAACCAATTTAATAAAAAAATTGTGAATAAAACAAAATCTAGAACAATAAAATAAAATGAATTTAAACTAAAAACTAAATATAGGTTGTAAACAAATATTGTTTATATTTCCCTTCCAAATATGATGGAGAGGAAAAAAATATTAATTTTGGGTTTCCATAAAATCAAACAAATGATATATATATATATTGAAATGAGATGCAAAATGAAAAAAAAAAATTAATTAATTAAACCCACCAAATGATTTTGTGAAAATAAGAAACCAACCAAGATATTATTTGATGAAGTATTGAACCCATTATTCAAAATAGTCAAACTTGTTAATGAGCAAAAGACGAACACATAATCATAATTTAAACCAAAGTAAATAGTTGATAAAAATTAACATTTTTGTTTAAGTTGAGATTTCTATGCTCGTTTCTAAATTTTGACATATACTCTTGTAATGAATGTCTCATACTATGGTGAATGTCTTAAGTTTGTCTCAAAGCAAGCCAAGTTCTGGAACTATTTGAAAAGGTTGATTATGTAGCTCATTGTAATTGTCAAGATTCTATTGGGAGCCCTTTGAATTTTGTAAAAATTTAGGGGGAGTTGTTGGGGCCCAACACATTGCTATTAGTAATGAAAGTGTTCATTCTGATGTATTATGGTATTATTATGGTATTGTTTTGGTATTATTCTAGTTATATCCTTGTTTTTTTGCTATTTCTAGCTAAAATATTTATCTTCTGCATAATATTTTTTATCTGGAATACTACATATGGGCTACATGTGTTGCTTGTTAGACAAGTGGAAAAAATAATATTTGAGTTGGTATGAGTGTGAGATTTAGGGGATAAGTTCTCAGCTGGCACGGCTAGCCCACCGACCAAGGAGAATATGACTAGGATCATGGACCGGGGCTACCATTAGTTTAGCGCAAAGACACATGGTACCCACATACGACTTGCACCGCGGAGGAATGGGGGTGCAACATGATTGGAGGTCTAGAACTCAGCCATATGGCACTACCACATGACCAAGAACCCAAAGAATAGGGCGCGTGCACATTTTTGACCAATTTTGGGTCTTTAACCATACAGTTTGGATTTTAATGTTGATTTAGCCTGATTTTTGGAGGATTTTGCCCATTGTTCAGGAACTAGAGCCCTTTTTAAGGCCAGATCTTGGGGGAAAGTTGGGAGGAGAAACCCAACTCAAATTCTATAAAAACGAGAGGTTATTGACAGCCTTAGGGCATCTAGAATAGGATAAATGATAAGGAATTGTGAGGTCCAAGCCATTTTTATGCAGGGAAGCCATTTGTTATTAGATAAATCTGTAAGTGCGGACACAAACCGATCTCCCTAGATCCACCTAGATCTAGAACAAAGCAAGACAGAATGATACTCTTTCCCTAGATTTTAACTATTGAATGTACTAGGAGGCACGATTAAAGAACATGCCTTATGATCGCTTCCTTTGGTCTTTGTTGCTCCTGCTTCGCTTCAGTGCTCTCATACAGTTAAGATCAAAACAATACAAACCAACCGAAGTGAAGAAAGCACAATCTATTCAACAGTCAATCTATGTATACGATCAAGGAGTTATACAATAAAGTGGAACTAACTTTATGGGAAACGGACACATTATTGTATCATATTGATGGAAAGTAAAGATTACAACCTGAGCCTTGATGTTGAAAACTTCCTTTCGATGGCCCTTAGCTCTGACACACACACTTTCTCACTTGCATGAAGAAGATCAATCACCTTTGATAAACTTGCTGGAGTTCCCTAGCTGATATAGCTTCAGTCCTTCACACAATCTTTCACCAATTCTCCAATGTCTCACTTAACCTTGTTTGCTTCTAGTTTGCTTAATCTTTTCCATGAGAATTCACTCAATATATAGGAGAGAATGAATTGGTTACTTGGATAAGAATGATCCCAAAATATCAGGGAATCCAGTACTAGGATAACAATTCGAATGTCATCTCATCCTTCTAGAAGATTCCCTTCTAGAAGCTTCGAGAATTCATCTTTTTCCCTTCTTTAGAAAGAGTTTGCACCCTAGCAGTTCAACACAGTGCGAACTTCTCGCACCCTGGCTTAAGGCATCCTGCGAGAATCATGCATTCTCGCAGGCAAATATACTAGCAGCCTACGAACAGTCCTCAAAAATGTGATTTCTGGAAAGAGATGAAGGTAACTTTTCTCAGGAAAAAGTTCTAATGAAGAGCCTGAATACACCATCATCAATACGTCATCATGATGACCAAAATCATGGGTAACAGAATGCCCCCCAAAGTATGATTTTGGAACCAGTGATAGCTGATATACTTTGTAAGCTGCATGTGTGTGTCATGAACCAGGAGCACATCTAATCGAAAACCTGCGAACAACCAACCATATGAAGAATATCATAAATACCAATTCTAAGGTAGGCATTCCCATACTCATATCACAGACTGATGACATTATAGACATGGGTCATGCCCACCAATCATACACTGTGGATCCATTCCGTCAAAATATAGCATAGCCACCTGAATACATTGTGGATCTATGCGAGAAATTTCAAATCAAGATGACATAGACATGAAACATACACAGTGGATCTATGTGTCGCAAATTATACATACTCCATCGCAACCTAGATCACAAAGATAATATACAGAGTCTTCAATCTCGTCATCTGAAGTACAAATCTAATCATGTGATTACATGTGTTGAAGTCGAACATGGTAGAAACCACTTGATTACCAGTCATTGATGAAACCGTTAACAAGTGCGAGGGAAATCACCATTGATGTCAATGAATCCCAAGGTACAATAGTACAATCCATCGAGTGTGAATAAATGAGTTGATGTTGAACATCCGACGAAATCTTTCGATCAGGGTTCAATGATGTAAACCCACTGTCGAAAGCGAGGAAACTTGCCATTGAGGCATGCAAGATCCAAGGTACTAAATAATTTCTAAGTCTTGTTTCCGGATAATGAAATGAAGTCGACGGAACAAAAATCGTCACAGAAGGGCCTTGATGTATCCCCCATCAATGACACAAAATGAGTAACAGAGTTTGAAGGTGAAATAGAGAATTTTGAAATTTGGACTAGACACAGGGAAGGCCGACACGGAGAGAATGGATAACAGCAAATGGCCAACTCAATATAGGTTTCAGATGGACTTCTCTTGAACATATGAACGACATGACCAATGATTTGGCAGCATTGACTCAAAGACGACACATGGAATGACCTTGTAATCAACTGAAAGAGAGACAAATGGATTTCCCAAACTGACTTCAAATGATGAATAGGGGGTGTCATGTTCAAGAGCGACACTTACTGCCAATCAATACGAAAATGAAACATATCCCTTTCCCAAATTTTCCCCCACCATTTCTGGCAAGTACCTCTTTATTTTTACGCAAGATTGAGGAGGATAACATATGCTTGTTGATATAAGCTCATCCTTCGGACGAGTCCCTCGGAGTATATTTAACGAACCCTAAGAAGGAGTGGTTTGGTCCCATCACGGGTCTGTCAATGTTTGTTTAATGAGTCCAGACATAGTAAACTCGAAGGTTTTTCAAGATTATAGAGTTTGGAAAAACACTTAAAAGAGAACTCTCTCAGTTCCTTTTTCGTAAAATAGTCTGGACGAGACCAAAAAAGTGAGAAATTATCGCTCACCAGACGCGTACTTCAAATACTTTATCGAGCGTGAAAATAGAAAGGTCGCTCGGCGATCTTTTCATGTTTAGAGAGTCTAAAAAGAGCTTAAAGAGGACTCCAGAGGGGTTCCTTTTTCGTATAACCTTGTTGAGCCTGAAAAAATGATAAAAGTATGCTCGACCACATTCTCATGTTTTTTACGAGTGCAAGAATGGACAAAAACGACACTCGAGGTTTTATGTAAAAACCATAAAAAAACAATAAAAAAAAAAATACGCCATAATGAATAAAAATATGTCCATAACCCTGTATTAAATAATCAAAATCATCACACCTGCAAGAAAGACACTCAACATAACATTAGGGATTAGGTTTAATCAATAAATAATCATAAAAACCCAAAATGATATAGTAAAAGTAAATAAAATGAGTCAAAACTCTTTTTTTACCACATCATTTTACATTTCCACTATTGAGCTCCAAAACCCCCTTTTTACCCTCCGAGTTTGGCGTCAATTTACAGGAGCTACAAGAGACCATTAAACGAGTCGTCTGCAACATTAAGGTAAGCTCTTCATCCTTGACATTTTCATGGTTTAAATTTTTGATTTCATTGGTTAATTTTTCAGTTTCAAATTGTTTTTTGAACCCTACATGCTCGTAGGCATTCTCGCAGGCAGCCCATACGGGGCCTGCGAGAATGATGCGTTCTCGCAGGTGAGATTTAAGCCGCCTGTGAGGTTCTCACACTATGCTAATGGGGCACCTGCGAGAACCACAGAACCCAAAAAAAATTTAAATTTTTAGCCAAATGAAAAAACTCTAAAGCATGAAAAAGTTATTAATCCCCCTTTTATGTTCATTGTGCAGATATTTGACCAGCAACATGGTGCTTGAGTGGCCTGAAAGGGAACATGAAGAGGATAATGCAATGGCCAAGAATCATCCTCCCACCATAGAGGCATTGAGATATTGTGGGCTCTTGAAATACTTTCGCATCCCGGGCATGAGGGCCCAAGTCAGACTACTAGAGTATCTAGTCCGTATGTGGGACCTAGATCAACAGGTTTTCAATGTAGGAGCTCACACACTGTCTATAGACATTGATGACATATACTTTTTGACTGGATTATCCAGACGTAGATATTATGTCAGCCTGATCGGTATTAGAGGTGGTGGGCTAAAGATGAGTGAGTATTGCAATCAATACTGTGTACCTGAGGCTGAGAGGAAAAAAGGAAAAGTGGCTATCTGGGGGGTACAAGACTTGACCCTCCGCACTATCCTTTTTACTATAGCTCGGATGGCTAGGAGTTCTGCTCCTCATATGGCATTACAGAGATACTTCCAGTACGCCATTGAGTGTACTAAACCTCGAGTATTCAACTGGGTAGATGTTGTGCTTCACAGTATCAAAAAGTAATTAACCAAATGCAGACGAGGTGAATTGACACAATTTGGGTATGGATATTTGTTAGTGTCCTTCCTTGAGAGGGTCCCTGTATTTAGACTATAGGTTGAGTGGAACTTATCGGGTCCTAGGGATCCAAGTATGTTGATGTTAAGATTGTCCATGTTGTCCTTTAAGATTTGGAGAACTTGTTGATTCTCGATGTGATCTTCCACTACTTGAACCTTAGATTTTTCTTTTAGAGAAGAAGTGATGGAAGGAGGGTGGTATACATAAAGTTCCATAAATGGTGTCATTTTTGTTGCAGTGTGAAAGGAAGTGTTATACCACCATTCTGCCAAGGGTAACCATTTGAACCATTGTGTTTGTTTATCAGAGACAAAGCAATGAAGGTATCCTTCCAGACATTTGTTC
>ML792104.1:122813-156465 GCA_009831015.1 Picea engelmannii | reverse complement strand
GTGAACTTCTCGCACCCTGGCTTAAGGCAGCCTGCGAGAATCATGCATTCTCACAGGCAAATATACTAGCAGCCTGCGAACAATCCTCAAAAATGTGATTTCTGGAAAGAGATGAAGGTAAATTTTCTCAGGAAAAAGTTCTAATGAAGAGCCTGAATACACCATCATCAATACATCATCGTGATGACCAAAATCATGGGTAACACCATTGAGGAAGCAAAATTTGGAGGCCATTTCCGAGAGCTACGCTCAACCTTTTTCAATGTCGTTAGTTTTGTTGGATTCTTGAGGTCAAGAAGAACAAAGCTAGACTAGTTTTTAATCCATTTGAGATACTTTTGATGTAATTTTTCAGCATTGAATATTAATAAGAAATCCTCCCCCACTGAGACAAAGGCCCAGAGATATAGGAAACCTTGTGTCGAACTTCGTTAACAATATTGGCATTATGGTTTGTTTCTCTTAATGCTTACTTTCTGTTAGGTATTATTTATGATGGCTACAATATTATTTCATTAAAACTTTTTCTTCTCCTTAATTCCTAAATGGTAAATAAACTCATGCATAAACTTAACCATAGTCTTTCAAAGATCATTTTCGGATCAAGTGGTATCAGAATAGGTTGACTGTTGGTTTTTTGAGTTTGCATGATTACCAGAGAAAATATAATTCGTGGTGAAGGCGATATTGTATAAGGGGATCCTGAGATTGGATCAAGAAAGTGGACATTCCAAAGTGAGAGGATGGCATCGGAAGAACTTTCTCAAAACGAAAGAGAGTTTCAAAGAACTTTATTTTCCATGTCAGAGATGGTAAAAGTGTTGTATGATGATTACTTAGAACGGAAGAGGCCTTTTCAAGGGGAATCCTCAAAGAAAGACAAAAGTGAAGAAGGAGAGGACCCGCCTAAACCTCCCCCTTCGCCTCCTTCATCTCCATCTTCTTCTTCTTCTTCAAGTACAAGTTCAAATTCTACTTCTCCAAGAAAACATTCCCATAAACATAATCCTGATATGTCATTACTTAAACCTGATCTAAATTTTTTTTTTCTTATGTATGATGGTGAAGTTAATGATAAGAAACATGATAAATGGGTTATACAGATGGGGTTATATTGTAATGTGTAGAAAATCAAAGATGAGGCAACCAAAATCATATTGGCATCAATTCATCTTGAAGGCACAACTCTCATCTAGTGGCAAAGTAAAATGCAACATGGAACGCAACAAGTTGGTAAGATTTTTCCATCGTGGCATGATTTTATTTCCGCACTTAGAAAACATTTCTATCCTTTGGGATATAAGGAAAAGGAATTAATTGAATGGAAAATTATTAATCTAAGAAAAGTACAGTTAGTACAGGAATATACAGATGAATTTCATAAGATGGCTTTGATGTTGGATGTTCCATTGACTATACAAGAAACTCTTATGAAGTATATAGGAGGTTTTCCTACTTATATTCGTAATATTGTATCTATGTTTGGACCTAATAATCTTGATGAGGTTTATGTTCAAGGAACGTATATTAAATTAGGGAAATCTGGAGTTGTTGTATTAGGGGAATCATCATCAGAGAAAGAAGGCAAAGGCAAAGGGAATGGGAATAAAGAAAATTCAACAACGGTGAAGGAAGGGAAGCTCTCTTGCAAGCATTGCAAGAAATAAGAGAATGATGATGACCATTGCTAACAATTGCACCCAGAGAAGGGACCAAAGTGGTTCAAAGAGAGGAAAGGAAGGAAACAAATCTCAACAACAATATGACCAATAGACTTGGGGTATGATTGAGGTGATGAGTCTAAAATTACAACATTTGGTTTGTCAGGTAAAATTGGTGATGGTTTTGATTCTAGAAGTAAATTGTTTCATGTAAGGGTCATAATGAAACATACTAAGATCAATACATTGATAGATAGTGGATCTCAATCTAACTTAATTTCAGAAGAAGTGGTTAAGAAATTGGGATTAAACACTAAGATGCATCACAAACCCTATTCACTAAATTGGATAAGAAAATATCATAAATTTCCCATAACAAAGAAATGTATCATAAGATTTGCAATTACATATAAGTATGTGTATGAAGTAAGATGTGATGTGGTGCCACTATAAACATGTGGAATGGTCTTATTAAACCCTTATTTATATGATCGCAATGCAATATTCTATAGGAAACAAAATCAATATCACTTAACTAAAGAAGGGACAGAATATGTTGTACATGCTCATCATATTAAAGAAAATCAATCTCTTCTAATAATGGAACAATTAAAGAAGGAAACTTATGCAATTAATACACCAATAATTGTGCCAAGTAAAGAAGTTGATATTAATCATGAACATGAGATGGTTGTAGAATGGAATTTCAATCATACTTTTCTTCAATATAAGTTAATGTCGTGCAAGAACATCAAACATATTGGTTCATTTGCAGTCATATTTCGGATGTTGTCACTGCTAATGTTTTCTACATGGATAGTAGTGGATTCATTAAGATATGATTGAGTTCAAATGGCTAACAATATGCTTTCAGTTTTCATGGTTATTATGAAATTAGTTATGATGTGATAGATGCACATGATAGAGTTTAAAGACAAAGGACAAGTGGGGAGGCCTATCCTGCACTTGATGACTGGTTAATACCCTTTTGGAGGACCAAAAGGTTTAAGTGGGGAGGCATGATCCAAATGGATCCAGGAAGTCCTAAAAATCAATGTTCTCAGAATCAGACCAAAACAGGAGCATCATGTCAGTCTCGTTGTGTCGATTCCAACCATATAGTTTTTCTGAAAATGGACACTGTATGCGAAAGTTATCACGTTCTGAACTTTTTCCCAAACTAGAAAAAAAAGTCAAAGTCAAGGTCAATAGGTCAAATTCAATGGTTAAATTAAACAGATGATGTTAGCAGTACGTCATGCTGACATCAACATGACATGTGGCAGCACTAAAGGTTGACATGTGGTAAGACGATTTGACATTTTCAGGCTGAGTTGACACAGTACAGATTTGACGCGTGGATTGTACAAACACTAACATGGCAGTTCATACAATGGCATGGCCTAGTGATAGTCTGACACATGGCATTATGGATGATGCATGGTAGATACGTGGATGTATGGTTTGACAGGTGGCAGTGACGTGGCACGCTCCATGGGGAGCACATGGCAGGTAGGTTGATTGTGCAGGTTGACTTGGCATCTGACTCGACTATACAGACCATTAAAAGGGTGACACATGGCCCAATCACATGACACCATGTGTCACCCCAGATGAGGCCAAGTTTGGCTAGTCAAAACTTTTGTTGTGCTCCACGAGGGTCGAACCCTTGACCTCTCGGGTGACCAACGAACTAACCTCCCCACGCTAATCGTATGGGATACGTGTGTTGCTTGTTATACAAGAGGAAAAAATAATATTTGAGTTCGTATGAGCACGAGATTTGGGGGATAAGTGCCTGGTCAGAAGGGCTATCCCACAAACCAAAGTGCATACTACCATGAGCATGGACCAGGGCTACCACTTTAGCACGAGGCCACATGGCACCCGCATATGACCTGGAGCATGGAGGAATGGGGGCACAACATGATTGGAGGCCTAACTGTTGTAATACTAAGAGGGGGGGTTGAATCAGTATTACCCTTTTTCAACAATTAGCAGTTACTTTTTATATTTTATTGATTACCACAATCACTCAACAATTAATTGTATGAAAATCAATTATATAAATATATTTAACATCAATTACAAGATTTATAATTAATAGTGAAGGACACCAATCCTCTTTAGAGAACCAACTCTAGGAGACACAAATACCCTTCTTCAGGGCACCAACCCTAGGAAGCACCAACTCCCTCGTCTTTAGGGCACCAACCCTAGGAAGCACCAACTCCCTCGTCTTTAGGGAACCAACCCTAGAAAGCACCAAATCCATCATCTTTAGGGAACCAACCCTAGGAAGCACCAACTCCCTTGTATTTAGGGCACCAACCCTAGGAAGCACCAACTCCCTTGTATTTAGGGAACCAACCCTAGGAAGATCCAACTCCCTTATCTTTTAAAATTTTCTTAGTAAGGATATGAATCCTTCCATGATCCTCCCTTCCACCCTCACTGCATAAGTATCTTCATATTTCCTTCCCAGAATCTTCTTCTTCTTTTGATCTTCTAATCTGGACTACATATACACTTTATTCTCATCACTCCTCATTTATATACTCTTCCAACTAGTGTGACGTATGAAACATTGTGTCCCTTTGTTCATACCATCGCACCTCTTCATTTTAACATTAACAATAATCACTTTTATTATTCAAACATTTATTGTTAATTCTTTTAATTTAGTGAGAGTGCTTTTCATAAATCGATCACAGGTATGGATCAATTTCTTTTTAACTCGATTCCATATTCCTGCAAATATTTGCAAAAACCGAGTTTTGCAGAGGTGCTTCCTTCAACCCATTTATATGTGACCACAAGCGCAGAACCATGGTCTTATTAATTTAACCACTGCCTTCTTCTTTATCCCTTTTCCTTTTAGCCCCCATATGTCCAGTGTTGGGACCGTTTTCTTCGGTACTTCATTCTTCGAGAGTTCAGGACTTTGCAATATTTCAAATCTCCCGAATCAGATTTCGTCGAAACAGATTGAACAGTCAATATTCAATCCTCCATTTAGATGTATGATCCATGATTATCAGAGGCCTTTCAAGTAAATCGTCGGTCAAGACTTGATCAACAATTGAATGGACGGTTCTCATTCATTTTGTAACTTTGGGACTTCAATCATTTGCTGGTGGTGAAATTCTCGAAGTAAAAACTCCTGGACTGACATAACTTCCTGATGTCACTTGTTGATGTAGAACTAACTGAGTGGATTCCACATGTCACTTAGATTCATGACTCATGCATACCTGAAATGCCAATTGTACTTTGACACTTGTCTTTATCTAATTACGCCACGTGTCCTTTCTAACGTAGATCTTCTTATGTGGAACATGTTCTTCTCCTGGATCTAACGATCGGGATACTTCCTGAAGTGTTCCTCAGATCATATGACTCATGTCCACTTCAGGACTTTGGCCTTCGGGACTTCGAGTAATTCGATTTCTCCACTTCCCAATTCTCCTGAAGTGAGATTCCTCGAAGTGTAAACCTCGTGTAACTTGACTTCATCTAATGGTCATTCTTTAACCCGAAAAGGCTTAACACGATCCAATGGTTATCGGGAATTCCAATATTTCAGATCTCGATTATTTGGCCTTGCTTATCTTATCCTTCTACTTTCCTCAATCTGACGGTTAGGACATCTCTCGAAGTGTTTCCTCAGATCAGACAGCTTACATCTATTTCAGGACATTTGTGGCTTACTCTGTCCTTCCATTAAACATGATCTGATGGTCCTGATATCTCCCAAAGTGTTCTTCATATAGGACGGTTAACATTTTCTTAGGTACTTCAACCTTTGGGTGATCATACTTGTTCTCAACCCTTTTTCTCCCGAATTGGTCAGTGTCGAAGTTTACCAATGCTACCTTGGTGCGCTTTGAATAGATCATACGATCTTCATATTTACTTATCCTATCCTTCCACTTAACTTGATCCAAAGATCGTTGTGAATTGCGGAAACATAACTTGTGAGTGGTTTAATTTGTCGTCCAAACTCTGCAATTGAAGCTTTGTGATTATTCGTGAGTCAAACACAGTCATTGATATTTGAAACGATGAGATCTAACGATCTAGAATAATTGTGGGCTTGGAAATAACGTATAGTTTAATTCTCCCTTCGCGCTCTGCAATCAATCCATGTCGTTGATCTGGGGCTTGTGTATCCACTGGTCCTTGTTTTTCACGTGGGGATTTCGATACCGATCACGTTTCTGCACTGCGCTTTCCATTCTGAGCTTCATGTGGGTCATTGGTTATTGACATCAATGAAAATATGTCAAACAATCTCCCCCTTTATCATTGAGGGAAACACCCTAACTTCATACAAACTCCCCCTGTGATGATTCTTTTCTCTATGAATTTACTCTCCCCCTTTGACATCAATGGAAAAGGGTTGCTCCCCCTATGGTAATTCTCTATCTGTCTATATGTTGTTGACCAAAATMTGAACTCAGGTAACTCCTCCTGCAATCATACTTTTCTTGTCATAACTGAATCACTCCCCCTGTCAATCTCCTYTCTCTGCTTATAACTTYTCTTCCCCTTTGTTTCTGAAGGGGCAATTCTTCTTGATAAGATCTCTAACCATATGTATTTGTCTTTACCCAAGATGCTTCTTTACTGTACACTACTTCTTAAAGTCATATGGGAGACTTTATATTTTTCTTTCCATATGACTTATCTTGCTAATAGAATTTATTATATTCAACTAGAGTTGATCTAGTTGTCCAACCAACTCAAGCACACATCGACCAACCAATATGTCTTTCAGATTTTCTTTGTCACAACCACTGTCTCTGAAATTTCAGTTTCCAGTCTTTTCATTTTCAGATTTTTACTCAATCTATCTCCATCATCACCTCACTGCTGCCAAATTTTCCATTCATTCCATTTCTTGCTCACATAGTAACGTTGATTTAGGGTTTTGTCCACTTGTAACCATTATGAGACCAAAACATAACCTGTATTGTTCCTAGGAAGATAAAGACCTACAATAAACTATGTCATATCCTACATAGATTTATATCATTAAACCATGATGCTTTCAATGATCCTATTCATTTTCATGTGTTTCAATGCTCATAGGAGTATCAACAGTTTATCTCTTCCCTAAATTCTCCTTCCCTTCTTTGTTTTTAATTTTTCTTTGAGAAGGAATTTCAGTGTACCATTAAAATACGATTGAAAATTTTCTGAGATAATCATCACTCAAATATTCTTTTTGGTCGACTATTGACGATTCATCATCAATGCCACTATTATGTGCAACAGAATCTTCTTTATACTTGTCTTGAGAATATTCCTCTATTAATTTCCATTTGTTGGGTAATGGATAATCTTCTTGTATGACATTATCAAGTTTTGGATTTGTGTCATATTTTTATTTAGGATTTTTCATATCTTGAGTCTCGTCTACTTTGTATGAATAGCTTTGATTATTATACTCCTTATTAGAATTTTTACCCACCAATATCCTATTATTAACTTCATCAATTTCAACAAAAATATTTTCATCATCTTTCTTGTTTAGTACTTCAGATTTTGTTTTCCATGTCTTCTTATTCTATTTGTTAGGGTTTCTTGTTTTTAGGGATTGCATTGGTAATCTACATTCTTTGGTTTTATGACCATAGTTGTTGCATTTTTTACATTCAATATTGAAGTTTTGCAAAGGAGTAAATGAGTTGTAGTTTCTCTTCTCTGTATTGTACCTATTGTTCTTATATCTATGGACATTTCTATGATTGTATTGTCCATAAGCTTTGTAGTGTACTTCCTTATGTCCAAAATTATTCCAAGAGTAACAATATCCAATGAATAGATATTTATTAAGGGGATTCCTTCTAGTGATTGTATTCTTCCTGTTTTAGTAGGGAATGTTGATTTCTGTTTATGTGGAACAATGTTCAATGGTATCATATTTTTCTTATTATATTCTCTTCTTAAGGGTCCCTTTAGAGCATCTGCATAATTAATTGGTCTTTTGACAGGTCCTTGTGATGTAGAAGTTGAGTCTTGGGTGTATCCCAAACTAGTCTTGTTGTTTGGTGACCTTTGGCTACTGAGAATTTCATCCAAGATATTTGAACTATTTCCAAAGTTTGATCTCTTCTTTTCTTTCTCAAGTTCACTTTTTAGCATCTTGATCTCAGCTTCTAGTTTCTCACATGCTTGTTTTTTATCACTAAGTTGTTTTAAAATGATTTCTTTAGTTTTATTAGCTTCCAGGAGATGGGACTTTAAATCACTGATGGTTTATTCTGACTCCTTGAGTGTTTTGGAAACTTCCCTCTATCTTGATTTAGTAGCTTCTTAAATATATAAAAGCTCTCTTCTTATAACCCTATTTTGTTTTTTAGTTTTTCCTAGTTCTCCAATTACACTGAGGATTTCTTCTTCGAAGTTCACTTCTTTTTCATCTTCTGAATGTTTATCATCTTGAGTTTTCATTCCCATAAACAAAATCTCTAAATCTTCATCTTCTCTCATGTATGAAGACTTGATATCTTCTTTAGAGTAGAAGTTTTTATTTTTCTTATAAAATTTCTTTTTATATTGGCTTTCCTAGTTTTGAACTTCTTCATCATTTTCCTCTTGTATGGGATAGGGACATTTATTGGAAAAGTGTCCAATTTTTCCACAGTTAAAACATTTTAGAGGAATATTCCATTTTTATTTCCATGTCCCTTTCTTGAGTTTCTTTATGAAGTTGGAAGTTTCCTCATCAGATATATCTTATGACTCATCATTGGTCTTTTTCTCCTGCCTCGTTTTAGATGCTTTAAAGGTTGTTTCCTTTTTTGATAATTTTTCATTCCCTGTTCTTATTTCATATGCGATAAAAATTCCATGGAGGTGATCAACTATGAGTGTGTCAAGATCAAACCTATCTTCAATTGTAGATATCTTGGCATCATATCTCATAGGCAATGACCTTAGTATTTTTTTCACAATAGGTTTATATTCAAGTTCTTCTCCTGCTGCTCTAATTGAATTGACCACTTCATCTACCCTATGAAAGTATTCAACAATGTTTTATTCTTCTTTCATTTCAGATTTTTAAATTGAGTTCTATAGGTCTGTATTTTGGCTTCATATACAACCTCCAACTTGTTCCAGATTTCTTTGGTTGATTTACAATGCATAACCTTCACACATATAGAATTAGTCAACCCTCCTAGAATTCAATTGACTTCTCTTGAGTTGTCATTACAGATTTTCTTACCTACAACGTCTGTGGGTGGAGCAGTTGGTGCAGTGTAACCATCTTCAACAGATTGTCAAATATCAAAACCAAGATCCAACAAGAATTTTTTCATTCTTATCTTCCATTGAGCATAGCCTCCTGCATTGAACAATGGTTCTTTGTTGTTAAACATTCCCTCTTGTTGATCCATCTTCGGGATCTACCTTTCAGTTGTTAGAGTGTGTTGAAGGCAGCCTCTMTGATACCAATTGTTGGAATACTAAGGGGGCGAGGGGGGTGAATCAATATTACCCTTTTTCAACAATTAGCAGTTACTTTTTATATTTTATTGATTACCACAATGAATCAACAATGAATTGTATGAAAAATCAATTATATAAATATATTTAACATCAATTACAAGGTTTATAATTAATAGTGAAGGACACCAATCCTATTTAGAGCACCAACTCTAGGAGACACAGATCCCCTTCTTTAGGTCACCAACCCTAGGAAGCACCAACTCCCTCATATTTAGGGCACCAACCCTAAGAAGCACCAACTCCCTTGTATTTAGGGCACCAACCCTAGGAAGCACCAACTCCCTTGTATTTAGGGAACCAACCCTAGGAAGATCCAACTCCCTTATCTTTTACAATTTTCTTATTAACGATATGAATCCTTCCATGCTCCTCCCTTCCACCCTCACTGCATAAGTATCTTCAGCTTTCCTTCCTATAATCTGCTTCTTCTTTTGATCTTCTGATCTTGACTGTAGAGACATTTTCTTCTCATCACTCCTTCCTGTTTATATACTCTTCCAAATGGTGTGAGCTATGAAACATTGTGTCCCTTTGTTTGGACCATCACACCTCTTCATTTTAGCATTAAAAATAATCACTTTTATTATTCAAACATTTATTGTTAATTATTTTAATTTAGTGAGAGTGCTTTTCATAAATCGATCAAAGGTATGGATCGATTTCTTTTTAAATTGATTCCATATTCCTGCAAATATTTGCAGAAATCGAGTTCTGCAAAGGCGCTTCCTTCAACCCATTTATATGTGACCACGGGCATAGAACCACATGCTTATTAATTTAATCATTGAATTCTTCTTTCACCCTTTTCCTTTTATCCCCCATATGTCTAGTGTTGGGACCATTTTTTTCGATACTTCGTCCTTCGGGACTTCAGGACTTTGCAACCTTTCAAATCTCTCGAATCAAATTTTGTCGAAATAGATCGGACGATCAATATTCAATCCTCTGTTTAGATGTACGATCTAGGATTATCAGAGGCCTTTCAGGTAAATCGTCGATCAAGAATTGATCAATAATTGAATTGACAGTTCCTGTTCATTTCAGAACTTTGGGACTTCGGGCATTTGCTGGTGGTGAAATTCCCAAAGTAAAAAATCTGGGAGTGACGTAAACTGTTGACATCACTTGATGAAATCACTTGTTGATGTAGCACTGACTGAGTGGCTGCCACATGTCACTTAGATTCGTGACTCATGCATATTTGAAATTCCAACTGTACTTTGACACTTGTCTTTATCTTATTACACCATGTGTCCTTGCCATAGGTGATTTTAGGGTCGAAATTTCACCGATGGGTGAAATTAAGAGGTTTGGAATTTTGGTTGGGTGAATTGTTTACATAAGGAGGCTTTTTGGGTTTACCTATATATAGCCCCAAATTTATTTTCAAAAATATATATATAAAACACTTAGCCCACATATATTTTTGAGGGAAGAGCATGAAAATCCATTTTCGCCCCTTAAAATTTGAACCAGATCCTCCCATTCACCTCAATTTTCTGGTAGTGATAATGATTCAAAGGTTTTTCACCCCCATTTTCTGGTAATGGAAACAATTCAGAGGTTTTTTTCCCCCGTTTTTTGGTAATAGAAACGATTAAGAGGTATTTTTCCCTAGTTTTATGGTACTAGCAATGATTCATAGGTATTTTTCCATGGGTGCCCTCAAATCACGAGTGGAGAGGCCCCATAGTTATCTTACCTTACGTATTTTTCCCTAGTTTTATGGTACTAGCAATGATTCATAGGTATTTTTCCATGGGTGCCCTCAAATCACGAGTGGAAAGGCCCGATAGTTATCTTACCTTACCTACATTGAAGGGCGAGTGGAAATTGTGAAGAGTAGGGACAAATACAATATCACATTGTATGGGTTGTTTGATGTCTATTGAGGACTGCCCTTCCTGGAATTTGACTTTCTTCGAAGTATATAGTAAGAAGCCAAAGTCATTGATTTTCTTTTTTTATATAGAAATTAATATTTTATGCACATGGTTTGTGTCCAAATGGTTGGGTGTTTTACACATATTTTGGCATTATAAAGACATACATATTTTCCTTTTTAGTAAAGGAAATAACATGATTGAAGAATAATTGCACATAATGGACTTCCAGAAATACTGATGTTTCTTTGTTCACGAAATTGCAATTTGTGCTTTTGAACAGATAATTTCAGATGAACTTCAAAAATCTAAGCAATAATGTCATGGGGATAGTCAAAGTGCCTTTATTCCTGATACTGATGATGCACTATGGTATTATGAGCCATCAGGAGCAACTGGAAAACTTGATAAAGACAAGTATAAAGAGGTTTTACTGGAAATGGAGCGGTTTTTTCATGACGATGTTCAAGCAGAGTTGAAACAAAGAGGGAAATTATTTAGATTTCTCTCTCACACTACCCTGGATAAGATTTGGCGGTTGTTTGGTTAGGCCTTTGCTCTACTCCCTTTTCTAAGAGTGTTGAGAATATTATTTTCAACTCTATTCCCAGGTTTAAAAAATTCATCACCCAGTGTACACCTATGGATATTTGAAGATGTTACTCTCCCAATATTTAATTTCCATTTGAGAAAACCACGTCTCATATACTGCTCTTAGTATTGTACACTTCCCTAATCAATAATATTTGCTTTTGAAATGTGGTATAGTCCTGTTGGTCCCTGTTGAAAATTTTGTGAATCGGGCTGCCTATTAGCTTCTATCTATTGTAGTAAGCATGTTATCCCTTTTTAGAATATATTGTTGAATTCTTCCAAGAATATCATTGAGCAATCCCAAGGTTTTTTTCTACCATTGCCCCTATTCTATTATTATTGGATTGATTATTAAAGAGCCATGCATTGAACTTTTCTCTATTTTCTGGATGAAATTTGATATTATAATCATTTGTTAACATCATATCAACTTGCCTACCTTATGATCTATATATTTAAGGTTCTTATTATAGAAATCATTCAAAAACCTTATCATGTTTTTGTTGGATTTGCTTGCTAACTAGATCTGAGGTAAGGTGTGGAAAGCGTGGCCTTACTTGAAAGATAATCAATGTCAAGATTATTGTTAGATATAGCTCTAAAGTCGTTCATTCTTATGTCATTTTCCAGAATACCCAGTTTTGTGTTTTTTTCTCAGTGTTTTCCCTTCAACAATTGGATAGGATAATTTGACTACTACTTGAATAAAGCAAAACTAGTGGTTTTTTAAGGCACCTTTTTTAGTAGTCTTGCATAGAATATTCTACTTCATGGATGAGTCAAAATTAGATTGGCTTTTTCAGCAGGCTTATATGGAATTTGTGACATATTGGACTAGTAATATGTTTTAAAGATTTGAAATTGCACAACAACAGAGAGTGAAGAAGAACCTATCCAAAGATAATAGGAAATCATGAAATATTTTGAAAAAAACCACAATATTTAGAAAAAAACAGCCATGAACATAAGAGATATGATTTTATCAATGATGCTTTAATTTTGAGAAAAATGCCTTTATTTTAAATAATGAGTTGACAAAAGTTAGTCCTGGGCCATCTCTGTTGTAGGAGCAATGATGAGTGTTACCTTCCACCTATTATAACCTTGGTTTCTATCAAATTGAGGTTCAGAAGAGTTTAAGAAACCAAAACACTAGATACTTGTTGCACACCCTGCATACCTTCTCTTTTTTGTCTTCCTCTTGTTCCTCCAGCACTAGGCTGAGGAAGCTCTTCCTCCACATCTTGAGGCTTGCAGTTTTGCTCTATATCATCTGATTCAGTGGCATTTTCTTCCTCTCTTGAATCATTTTCAACATATCTTGCCTCCCTTGTAGCCTTCACATCACTGCATGATGATTGTTTATCTCCCTGCACCTATTCGCCCTACAGACCAAGTTTTCATATTCAAACCAGCAAGCATCATCCATTTCTGAGGCCTGAAATAACCTAGTTCAGGTTTGATTGTTCATTTGTTCTCACATCCCTGCTCACAACCTAGTTTGTACAGGGATCCAAAAGTGTATATGCTTTTTCTTTTATCAGAATAACCAACAAACAACAATTTACTACCCCTTTCATCAAAGCTACTACTATTTTTCTTCAAAAATACTTTAGAAGCAACTGAACCAAAGATTTAAAAATTACTTGGATTTGGTTTCGTTCTGGACCATGCCTTCTCAAGTTTGACTCCTATCACTCCTCTAGTGGGGCTACCATTCAAAAATAGTTTGTTGTATGCATTCCTTTTGCCCATTGTTACCACTCAAACTCTCTCCTAGAAAGAAAAGTTCCAACCTTAGTGGGAGAGCCTAGAGGCACTACATGCAAGCTACCAACTGTCACCTTGGTATCCTTGCCCAACACTTTAGACTAGCTACCCTAGCCCAGGGGGGAATCCCTGTGGTCTATCTAGCCCAATCAGGTGTAGCAATGGGAGAGTTACTTGGACTAGATTTATTTGCAACTTTTCACCAACTTATTGTCAATGATTAAAAACAAGTTAAGATATGTGAGTTGTTGCTAGATTAAACAAGCCTTGATGATGTGTAAATGATTAAAAACAATTTAAGATATGTGAGTTGTTGTTATATTAAACAAGCCTTGATGGTGTGTAAATGAGACAAATTTGTGCTTGTTATAAAGTGTGATCATTTAATGATGAAAAAAACAATAGAGAGAATATGACACAAAGTAAATTAGGTTTACTTAATCATCAAATATCTCATTGGCCAATAGAATGGAACTCACAATGGTCAAGTTACAAGTCTTAAGAGTATGACAATGTGGAAATGAACTTGAGATATTTCATATCTTAATGAACTTAAGAGATTGCATTAAGTTTTGGCAATGTCTTTAGAGAGTATTACTAGCCCACTATTGTCACATATATCAGACCTCAATAACAGTGAGATGCTTCCCAGAATTCACTTTACCTAAAAGATACAAAGTATGTTCTACATGAAATTAAATGATGGTTATTACTGTTGTTATAAACCAATCCCTTAGGACAAATACGTTGATCTTAAATCAAAAAAGATTGTGTGGAAACATAATTAGCTCTGATATAGTATTCATCACTCCAAAAAAGTTCAATGGTGAAGCAACACTTAAATTCTTCCTTTATCCATCAGATTTATATCAGTTAATTACCCACAGTTATATTTAAGATATTGTATTTAGTATCCAACAGTACAACGAACAATAGTATACCAACACAAAATGAATAGAAAGATCTAGATTTAAAAGAGTAAACCCTGTGCTTTGATATTAGGTAATTTAGTGGACTGATTGTAAAAACATTAGATGTTGAATTGCGTGCACCAACAATGATATGCCAAGATCATGAGTTTTCTTTAAACTTTTGTATTAAGTCTGATTTAAATACGTTTCACACACATGTATCAATCTCAAATCCATGTCGTATACATCAACATTTTCATCAAAGAGAAAACTTGCCTTCAACCATAGATTTAAACAATAAACATAGTGAGATCCACTTAATTTGTTTGGTTGTTCCACCCATAAGTACATTGATTTATTAAATGTGAAAGTTATGATCACAAAGGTGCCCAAACGTTGTTTTAGTGTGATGTATTATGTCCAGATATTAACCAACGAAAACAGGTAAAGTAGGATCTTTATGAATTCAAAACCATAAAAGGATTGAAATGATATAGTTTATTCGCTTAGCAATCCAATGTTCCATTAGGTAATACATCAATTCGTTGTGTGCAGCCTTATGAGTATGTGAAGTGCCAAACATTGCATAGATATCAAGCTTTAAGCCAAATCGTTGAGTTCCTTATCCAATCATGAAAGAAAACTTTTTAAATGATCCGGATTTATGCAGGAACGAAATGTAAGAAGAAAATAACAGAGTGTGCACAATAGTATTGCAGAGAACAAAGTGATACAGTAAACACACACTTCTATTAATTAATGAAATAGAGAAATTGTAAAATTGTTGAACAATACATAGCTAGAATGGTGGTAGCATATCCCTGATAAGAGATGTGGTGGCTACGCTCATCCGTGACCAAGCTTATTACAAAAAGAGGTCGAAGGGACTTATTTATCAAAAGCAGGAAGGTAGAAACCAAAAACCTAACCCTAGAAGATGAAACGCCAAAAGTCAAGTGGGCCCTGTTTGGGTAAGTTAGTCCACCAACTTCCCGGAATCATAACTATTGCATACGATCTCCATTTAGGGTGCACGATAGCTCGTTGGAAAGATCTATCTGAGGCCTACAATGCTCGAGACAAAATAGCATCATAGATGCTATTTTGCAAGAGCAACATACCCAAAAAAACATCATTTAGGGCCTCAAAATGGCCCCGAAAGTTCAGGACCCGAAAAAAACTGCTAAAAATAGTAAATTACCATAAATGCCAGAAAACTGTTTTGAGCCAGATGGAAAGGTGGGTGGCCACTGATACCCATATGGATCATTCCTCCCCCCTTAAGAAGCAATGGTCCCCATTGCATCAAGTGTCGGGATAAGATGGGGGAATTTCAGCTGAATTTGGCTCTGGGTGAGCCACTTGCCCTGATGCAGGAACTGCCCAGCCTTCACGACTCGATAGAGATGGACACTTTGCTGGAAAGTGCCCTTGACCTGTGAATCCATGATCCAATCAATTGTTGCCTTCTCCAAATATTCAGGGTTGAGTTCTATTGGTGCCAATTGCTCGGCCACTTCTGAGGTGTCCAGCAATGGTGGAAAATAGGGGCGAAGGAGCTCAGCATTGAATACAGGGTGCAAGCCAAGAAATGGAGGGATACTTAATTCAAAAGAATTATCCCCGATAGCCTTAGTGATAGTATATGGCCCATAACAAAGTGGGTCTAGCTTGCGATGAGGTCCCGTGAGTCTTTCTTTCTGCAAATGCAACCAAACCTTATCACCCACCTGGTATGTGTGTGGCACCCAATGCTGGTCATGATGTTGCTTGTACTTGGCATTGGCTTTTTCCAGAATGTCATGGACTTGTTGGAAAATGTGTTGGATCCGTTCCACAAATTTGGTGGCTTTCTCAACCTCAGTTTGAGCCCGACAAGATGTTGCTTGTGTGGAGGCAATGGGCAGAGCTACATCGATGGGGGCCAATGGTTGAAACCCCATGCATGCTTGAAAAGGGCTATGACCGGTAGAGCTGTGAAGGGCTCTGTTGTAGCTATGTTGAACATACGGCAAGTTCTCGTCCAATGTGCAGGGGTGTTTAGAATTATACAACCGCAGGATATGCACAATCATGCGATTCACTACTTCTGTATGCCCATCAGTTTGGGGATGGAAGGCTATCGAGTGTGTGAGCTTGGTATCCATAAGTGACCAGAGGCTGGACCAAAATGTTCTCAGGAACCTGCTGTCGCAATATGAAATGATAGTCTAGGGTAGGCCGAAATGTACCCAGAAACGTTCAAAGAAGAGCTTAGCAGTGGATTCGACAGAGATACTTTTCTTGCAGGCGGACAGAATGGCCAATTTAGAGAAGCGATCCACGACCACAAACACACAGTCATTACCATGCTTGGTTGGAGGTAGTCCTGACATGTAATCCATGGAGATAGGTTCCCAAGGCCCATTGGGAACAGGAAGAGGGGTATATAACCCTTGCTTCTTAATGGATGGTTTGGCGATGGCATAGGCAGTGCAGGATCTGATATACTTTCTGACATCTTATCGGAGCTTTGGCCAATAAAAATACTTCTGCAACACTGCTATTGTCTTTTCGGTGCCAAAGTGCCCTGCGACCCGACTGTAATGTGCTTCCTAGATCAGCTTCGCGCGCTCACTTGAAGGAACACAGAGGTGGCCTAGGTGGCATAATAGTCCATCCTGGAGATGAAAATCAGTCACTGGAGTGTCTGCACAAACTTCTCGATAGGTGGCCGAAAAGTCAGGATCATTGTCATATAAGTGAGAGCACCCAGAGGTTTCATGGCAACAAGAGTTAAGCATTGTGGTGAGTGCGGCCACAGGCGGTTGAATGAGGCAATCAGTGACATGGTTTGTGTTTCCCTTCTTATATTTTATGTTCATGTGAAATTTTTGCAGATATGCGGACCACTTTTGGTGGCGGTCATTTTGCAATTTCCCTTGTGTTTTCACAAACTGCAAGGGCTTGTGGTCAGTGTGAATAACCGTCTCTTTGCCTAAGATGTAATGCTTCCATTGTCAGCAAGATTGGACAATGGATTACATTTCCTTGTCATAGGTGGGGTACTTTCGAACTGTATCTGAAAGTGTCTCACTGTGATATGCCACTGGATGGCCATGCTGAATGAGGACTGCGCCAACAGCATAATCTAAAGCATCTGTCTCAATTTCAAAAGGTTGTTGTAGATATGGGAGAGTAAGGATGGGCGTTGAACATAAGCTTTGCTTAAGTTACTCAAATGCTTGTTACTGAGTAGGGGTCCAAAATAATTTGGCTTTAGCCCCACCTTTGGTCACGTTGCTAAGGGCCCAAGCAATGTTAGAGAACCCCAACACGAAACTGCGATAAAAGTTGGCCAACCCTAGGAAGCTGCGGAGCTCTATAATGGTCCTTGGTGTCGACCAGTCGCGAATGACTTGGATCTTGGCCGGATCCACATGCACACCTTGTCCATTCACAATGTATCCCAAATACTAAATTTCCTTCATCCCGAATGAGCATTTTTCGAGATTGGCATATAACTTGTGTTGTCGCAAGGTGCGAAGGACTTCTTCAATATGTTGTAAGTGGTCTTCCCATGTTTTGCTGAAGATGAGGATATCATCGAGATAGATGACCACAAAAGAATTGGTGAATGGTTGTAGTATATCATCCATCATCCTCATGAAGGTTGCCAGAGCATTAGTTAAGCCAAAAGGCATGACCAACCACTTGAAAAGGCCTTCCCGAGACTTGAAGGCAGTCTTCCAGACATCAGTCGCCTCAATTGGGACCTGGTTATCAGACTTCAGATCAATCTTGCTGAAATACTTGGCGCCCTTTATTTGATCAAGGAGATCATCGATCCGGGGGATAGGATATCGATTCTGGACTGTGATTTTGTTTAAAGCTCTGTAATCAATACAGAGTCACCAAGTCCCATCCTTTTTCTGTACTAGCACAATCGGGCTCCTGCAAGGTGAGGATCTTGGTCGAATATGCCCCTTTTGGAGTAATCCCTCGATCTGGCGCTTGATCTCTTCGTTTTCCATGAGGGAACATCTGTAAACTGGCCCGTTCGGCACAGGTGCCCTAGGTATCAAGTCAATGGAATGCTTGACCTGACAATGGAGCAGCACTCCGATAGGGGAAGTGAAGATGTCCTAGTATGATTCCATGATCTTGTCTACTTATCTATGTTGTGCAGAGTGACCCTGTGTAGAGGCGGTAGATGTGGTCGCGGTATTTTGTTTCCTTTCTGGACGAATCATCAGAAGGATGAATTTTCCAGTTTGGGAAATCACCTTCTTACACTTCTTAGTTGTGATGAGAGAGACTATGGTAGTGGGAACTACCTCTGGTATCTGGTAGCGTTGTTTTCTCAAAGTAACAATGACACTATGAGGCCTGGATTCATACACAGCATGGCGTTTCCACATATATGGTTGACCTAAAAGAACATCAGAAACTTCAAGTGGAGCAACATCACACATTACCTCATCTTTGAAGGGTTTGATGTCGTACGGTAGGCAACACTGCTAGCTAATGCAGATGTCTTGCCCTGGAGTGAGCCACCCAATGTTGTATGGTTGCAGATGAAAAAATGTTAGCAGGTTCAGCCGCTTGACGACCTCTACTGAAATCAGGTTCTTCTGGATTCCACTGCCAACAATGAAATGTAATGGCTTCCCTTGTACCCACATATGCGAGTGGAAGAGGCACTCCCCTTCTTCTGTCTCCTCTAGATCGTTGGGATGGATCTTTGTGATGGAAATGGTGATGTTGGGTTCTGCTTCAATGATCTTCCTTCCATGATCTGTCTTTGATTCCGATTCAGATCCTAGATCTGACTCGGGCGCTTTCAACTCGGTAAGTAGTGATTGTTTCGCACAACACTCATCAGTGTTGTGTGTGGGAATCTTATGGAGCTCACACCATTTTCCAGTGTCTTTCTTTTTCTTCCAGTTACCCTTCTTCGCATGTGGCTTAGGCTGGTAGTCCGAGGGTTGGATATCTTTTCTATGTACTTTGTTCTGTGAACTAGGGTTTCCCTTACCCTGTTTCTGGTTTGTCGAACCGAACTCCCGCTTGTTCTTTTTCTTAAATGTTTTCTCAATTTTCACAGCATACCGGTAGGAGGCACCTAATGAAAAGATGTCCAGGAATTCCATCTCGATACGAATGTATCGATGCAGGCCGCTGCAATATTTCAGAACCAGGTGCCGCTCGAAGTATTTGATGTCGAGCTTCATGCGCAGGGTATGGAAGTTGTTTGTGTACTCTGTCATTGCTTTGTCCCTTTCTTGTCGCAAAGTTTCCCATTTTGTGTACTGGTCATCATAGTTCCCCACAGGGAAGTATTGCCCCTTGAGGGCATCAACGAAGGATGCCCATGTGGGTTATGTCCCAAACAACGTGGGTTCATTACCCTCTTTTTCCTCTTTCTATTCGCAGAGGGTTTCCCACCAATCCTTGACATGGGGCACCGCCTTAAGAAGTGCAAATGTAATCTTTTCTCTGTTGGAAAATTTATGGACCAAGAAGTAACCCTCGAGCTGATTCAACCATTTTTCCAGAGAATATGCATCTATTTGTCCTTCAAATAAGGGAATATCAAAATTAACTTGTAACTTGAAAGGGCTCGGTCCTCCAAACTGATTGTTGGTCGAGGTTCCTTCCGTGGCAGTCGGCAACCGTCGAAGAATTTGCGCAAAATTGTCTATCATCTCGTTCCACTGTCGCACGAGAGCCTCCTCGAGCAACATCTTGATAGGATCTCCTGCTGCGTCATCTCGTTTTTCCTCCACCATGGGTGGTTATTTGCACCGGAGAGGGGTTTCTCTCTCAAGCTGAACTAATTCGAGACCCAACTCCTTATATCCCAACCTCGTTGGTGACATGCACGAAAAAATGACAAAAGAGAAGTCTTCTTTGATACCACTGATTTGGATTTATGTAGGAATGGAATGTAAGAAGAAAATAACAGAGTGTACACAATTGTATTGTAGAGAACACAGTGATATAGTAAACACAAACTTCTATTAATTAATGAAATAGAGAAACTGTAAAACTGTTGAACAATACATAGCTAGAATGGTGGTAGCATATCCCTGATAAGAGATGTGGCGGCTATGCTCATCCGTGACCAAGATTATTACAAAAAGAGGTCGAAGAGCCTTATTTATCAAAAGAAGGAAGGTAGAAACCAAAAACCTAACCCTAGAAGATAAAACGCCAAAAGTCAAGTGGGCCCTGTTTGGGTAAGTTAGTCCATCAACTTCCCAGAGTCATAACTATTGCATACGATCTCCATTTAGGGTGCACGATAGCTCGTTGGAAAGATCTATCTGAGGCTTACAATGCTCGAGAAAAAATAGCATCATAGATGTTATTTTGCGAGAGCAAAATACCCAAAAAAACATCGTTTAGGGCCTCAAAATGGCCCCGGAAGTTCAGGACCCGAAAAAAACTGCTAAAAATAGTAAATTACCAGAACTGCCAGAAAATTGTTTTGAGCCAGATGGAAAGGTGGGCGGCCACCGATACCCATCTGGATCATTAAACCTTTACACCATAAGATTGATTTATCAGTTTTCTGGCATTAAGATAAACTCAAATAAAGATTAGAAATCTAGCACATTTAGAGTTTACCTATCATGAAAATTAGATCTAAGAATAAGACTTAAGCAAAAAGGAAGACCTTAGATCCCACTTCAAAATGAAAATCGATCTCAAAATTGAGTTGCTTAAGAAGTAAGATCTGCAATTAGGTTCCAAGTTAACAACTGAATATTGAAGAGTTTAGTTCTAGTGAACTTGAAATAAGCATCCCAGATCTAAGAATGACAATCTATAAAACCTTAGGTTGCATGTAAAATAGAAATTAAAAGGGAAAAATTAATTTGAGATGCAAGGAAAGAAATATGAAAACTGGTTGCTACCATTGGGCATGGAGTCTTAGCTACTCCTTGAATAGTTTCCCTTCTCACCTTGAGTGTTTGAAGTCAAATTTTAGATCTAAAACTTGCAAAAAAATCACAGGGAGGTTAACCCAAAAGAAAATCTACCTAGGTATTGCAAACTTAAATAATTAAAGCTTACATCTAATGTAAGAAATTAAAACCCTATGGTATTCAATTTCAATACTATCAGCTTCAAAAAATTCACAAATAAGTCAAATAGATCAAATATCATACCTTGCATTATTTGTATTGCAATATCTCTTTCCTCAATGTCTCTTGCATGCCAAAATCCTTATATTATTAACCTAGAACAATCATACTCAATGAAAATAGAGAAGAAAATACATTTATATTGAGCAAAAGTAGTCTTCCAATTGAATTCCAACCATGAGGAATGAGAGATGAACCCTCCTTACATAAATAAGGAGGCACCTCACAAAACCATATGTATATTGAATAATTGAATAATGAATAGATTATTACATTGCATGGTATACCTTTACAGGCTTTGACTGGTCATGAGAGTGAATAGGTGTGATTGATGACTCTTCATTGAATGTTGATTAATTATTAATTATTAGCTATTAATTATTGATGATTATTGTTGATTATATTGAATAATTGAATAATGAATGGATGATTACATTGCTCTCATGACAATATACCTTATAGGCTTTGACTAGTCATGAGAGTGAATAGGTGTGACCTATGACTCTTCATTGAATGTTGATTAATTATTAATTATTATCTATTAATTATTATTATTTATTATATTTATTATGTTTGTAACAGTCCCCTCACTCACCTTCATTGTTCCAATAGGGCTTGACATTCTTCCTTTGTTTTGTTCAATACTAATATTTTTGGTGTTTGGCATTTATATTGTACCTGCACATGATCTTATTATACTCTCTCTTAACTAGACATTCAACATCTACTTTCTAGCTTGTTCTTATATATTCATATCTTTATGCTTTTAGGATTGATCTAGGATATGCTTTCGCACTTCCACTGTGTTTAAATTTTGATGTACGGCAATTAATAAAAATTCAGAAATTTTACCTCAACCTTGAGGTTCCATGGATCTATAACCTATGAACTTTTAGCCTTTGGGCCAAATCTGAAATATAATTTACAGCATCATATACTTCACTTCTTTTCAACCCAATTCACAAGGCAACAAGAAGATAAATAATGAATAAGTGTATTTCAATGGAACAAATGTTTCAGCCCTCCAGGCAGCGCACACTTCCCACGCATATAAAAGATATGAAAATACTTATTACAACAAATTTATTATAGTCCTAAATCTGCCCCTCCAACTTCTATATGTTTGTTAAATCACTTGACAAAATATGATCAATGTTATGTCAAATTGGCATGCATAACCAGCACTAGAAACTACTCAATCATCATGAGAACTATTATCTCCTAGATATGCACTCAATATAAATCCAAATCGTCCAAAATACACACCCTGGGGAAGCTCTTGGAAGTTCTATCTACTCTCACCTCAATAGAACCTTCCTTCACTTTATGCCTGCTCTCCTCTGGCAYAAGGGGGGATACCCTAGATCGAATCATTAATCTGCCATATTAACACAGATTTGAAGATCYGATTAGTGATTTAATATGTTTTATAATTTTCTTTAGGTAAAAAGGATGAGAAGACTAGCAAAACTGAGTGCCTTGTCCTTTGGGGAAATGGAGTCAAAAGCTAACTGATGAAGAAACTTGGAATGCAAGGGAAAAATCAGCAAGTTATGTGATACATGAACATTGTCATTCCATTCAATCATAGTGATGCATAGAACTAGTGAAAATCTCTCAACAATGCCATTTCATCTTCAAATCAAAATCAATTAGCATGTGATATAACAGTTAACCATCAAAGTAAAGAGAGAAACATACTGTGATAAAAAAATATGAGTGGACATCAACCTTTATCTTTAACGATTCTGCTTACATCAAGGGTTTAGAGGGTTGAATACCTCTCATACAATGTTTTTTAAATACCCCAAAACAACCCACAGAAAAAGTGTAACAACCCTGAAACAATAGAAATATACTAGTAGAAAATGATGTGGCAACCCTAGAATAAATGTGATTAATAGCCCAACAAAATGAACATTCTTTCACCGACAACTTTTCGTCCTTTCTGCCTAAAAATGAAAATGAAGACTCTCTCCACTTGTACTTTTGATTTGCAAATGAGATGAAGTCTCTTTATATAGAAATCTCTCTTTAACAACCTTTTAGTAAATATAATTTAGAATGATCAAGATCCACCTATTCCTCCAAGAAATAACTATAATAAACTACATGAGGAGGTATATAGCTCTCTTTGAAGTAGGGCACTCTTTTTAATCATACATTCGTCTATATTTAGGGTTTGTGTGCCACATGTCACCCTTTTGACTATGCTCATCATCTTGTGTAACTAATATATTGTTCAATCCGCCATTTGTCTTCCTCCTAGGGTTACGACACTCTACAAGAAGGATTCTCTACCCACCTCTTATCCAATAGTAGTAATGAAATCCCCAAGGTGGAGCTCTTCTCAATAACATAACCACTTCTTGGCATGTGTGAAAAAGTGGACTCAAAGTGGTTATGCATTTAATTGTCTACCTCCAAGATAATGATGCTTCCTTGGTATATGTGCAAAAGGCGGGCAATGGTGGTTACAACCACCTTAATATCTAAGATGCCCCTTGATATATGTGTTGAGAAACCAACTTATCACCTTTACATGGAGTGCTTCCTCAAACTATGATTTGACATGTTGCTAAATATGCAAGATGGACTCAAATCAAAACAATCTTAAATAGAGGACACTCTTCTTAGGGATCTTTGCTTTCACTTGGAGTTGAGTTAGTATGCCATGTGTCATCTCCTTGTGAACGACATTCCACACTATGCTTGAATTCTTGTTACTTGAATGTGAAAGGGTCCAAAGATGTCTCCAAATATGCAAACTATTCCTTAGGGACAATGGAAGATTAGGCATCAAAATATGTAGCCAAGACCTACAAATGTGAAACACTACCCTATGTGCAACTATGCCTACAAATATGTGAACTCAATAGAAAAACACTTCTCAAAATATTTGAATAGCTCAACATGTGAAAGAAAAGGAAAATATATAGATCTCCATCTCTCCCATGCATGATGAACAAGATGATGTTAGCATCCATTATTTGTACCAAGCTCCTAAAGTTCACATTCTCATCATAGTATGGCTGAGAAGAATGCCTTGAAAATGAAAAAGTGAACCTCAGATTCTCACGCAGTAACAAGAACATAAGTTGAAAATAAAATATGAAAATACATAGTTTGGACAATTGGAACATTTGATATATATAGATAATATGAAGTACATCTCATTGGCTCTAGTGGAAACAAAATTTCATTGGTTACAACTAGTGGTGATGATGATTGGGAGATTGTTGTCCCTATGAATCGAACTGAAATAATTAGAACACAAACTTTTATGGAGTTAGAACTAAGTGCCATCTCTTGGGGGAAATTGAGGAGTGTTGCCAAATAGAGAGGTAAATATATGTCCTTTACATCTTATATATTTGTTTGAAGTGAGAAGCGAATCTTTGATTTGTATCCTTTTGTAGAAAATAGACTCTAAATTTCTACCTTTCATAGTTGCACTAATTTATAATCACATCGTCATCTAGATTATGGAGGAAATCTGGTGGAGACATTATTTTTTAGAAACGTAATGTGTATAATAGTGAATGAAATGACTGAATACAATTGCATAAATAAAACACAATAATGTTGTAGTGGACATAAATTTTATTCTCTATTGGTTGTGTATAATGGTGGTAGCAATCTCTAAGAAGAGATGCATCCTGCTCACAATATCCAAAAGCCTCATGCAAGAGGGTGATGCCCTTATTAATTAACATATACAACATAAAATGAAAGGAAAATAATATGGAAAGACCAAGGACAAAGCAGGTGGAAGGCCAAGAGTTGAGTGCCCTAAGTTTTAGTTGCAACAGTTGATTTGTTGGGATTGTTAACTTTTCACTTCAAATTTTGATTGGGATGAAATATAGTTTATTGGTAAGCTATGGTTGAGCTATATAATGTGGAAAGTGATATTGACCCTAAAAACAACAGTGGGAAAGGATCAAACCATGTGATTTTCAGATTTGACCTGAAACTTCTAAATTATGGGGTTATTATAAAAAGGCCTTAACTGCCACCTACATCACCATTTTACTTGGGACCATTGCTAATAAAACATAAATGGGATGAGATGGTACTTTATTCACAGTTCATGAGAATGTTGGAAGTGACATGTCCCTATACTCAGGATGATTTCGAGAAAACAATCAAAGATGATCTGAGACAACAAGCAACTACTAATGCAACCATGCAACTTTGATAGTGTACCTTCCTATATTTGTATCTACACGAGGCACTAGATACTAAATAATATCTCTACATGCTTACAAGATGGATGCTTGACCAATGTCATTGAGAATTCAATGCATTTTAAGGAAAGGTTCCCTATTGAAGATTTGGTGGCTTAGGCTTGCTATTCTTGTGTATGGGATGAAAAAGATATGTTTTGGATTAGAACTATTACCCTTGTGTATGGTGTATTAAGTGGTATTTGATTAATCAAATTGAGGATGAAAGCACCGAGGTTTCACTTTTCCGAAAGAAACATTTCCTTTCTTTATTGCATGCTACATTTGGAAGTTGGCAAATGTCAATGCTTTCAATTCAATGTTTTTGATCCAAAGTGTCTTAGAAACCATTTAGCACACATAATGAAGGCCAACTTTTGCACCCTTTTGAAACAATCTATTCCCTATTCATTGGTTTATGATATTTGTAATATCTTGAAATTTATGCACTTAAATATACCGACACTAGTTTTCAGGAGTATAAATTAGTAATATTGATAGTTCCCAAGACAGGAAGAAAGAGGGATGGGAGAAAGGAAGAAAGGAATTACGTTAATGCACTGAAATGGAAAAAAAAAAAAACATGTTATATGGAATTTAGTGATAGTTTAAGTATAAAATAGAAACGATGCTTACATTTGGTTGTTGCATGACTATCTTTTGATTTACATACATGCTGGCAATTGCATTTTTATATTTCATAAGTGGTTTATTACACTTTGGCATATCTCTAGACTCATACTAGTAGAAGGAGATGCAAAAGTGGATCCCGTGGATGTTTACACACAAGCTGCAAATTTCCGGGACCCGGGTTATGCCAGAACACCTTCTATTATATCAACCATCATATGGCATATGAATTCTATGATATATTAACTAGGCCAGCATACGGGACAAGGAAGACACTTCTTTACAAAAAGTTCACCAAGAATTTAAAGGTTTTAATAATTAAGTGAAAGATTCGCCAAGATTTTATAAGATTTTATAATTCAGTGAAAGATTCGCCAAGTTTTTACAAGATTTTATAATTCAGTGAAAGATTCGCCAAGATTTTACAAGATTATATAATCGACTAAAAGATTTTCCAAAATATTATATATACATATTATATTATTGATAAAATATCCTTCAATTTTTCCTATGTATCATGGGGAATCGCCCAATTATTATACATATAAATTTAGGGCGGGTTCTTAAAATCACCACTGGTCCTTGCTGATGTAGATATCCTTATGTGGCATATGTTCTTCTCCTGGATCTAATGATCATGATACTTCCCAAAGTGTTCCTCAGATCGGAAAACTCATGTCCACTTCGGGACTTCGACCTTTGAGACTTCAGGTAATTCGATTTCTCTACTTCCCAATTCTCCCGAAGTGTAAACCTTGAGTAACCTGACTTCATCTAATGGTCATTCTTTAACCCAAAAAGGTTTAACACGATCCAACGGCTGTTGAGAATTTGGTTATCTGGGATCTCAGGCATTTGGCCTTGCTTATCCTATCCTTTTAATTTCCTCGATCCTTCGGTCAGGATATCTCCCGAAGTGTTTCCTCAAATCATACAGCTTACGTCTATTTCAAGACATTTGTGGCTTACTCCGTCCTTCCAATAAACATGATCTGACAAACCTGATATCTTCCGAAGTATTCTTCATATCAAACAGTTCACATTTTCTTCAGTACTTCGGCCTTCAGGTGATATTACTTGTTCTCAACCCTTTTTCTCCCGAAGTGGTCAACGCTAAAGTTGACCACTACTACCTTGGTGCGCTTTGAATAGATCAGACGGTCGTCATCTTTACCTATCCTATCCTTCCACTTAACTTGATCCAACGATCAATGTGGATTGTGGGACCATAACTTGTGAATGGTTTAATTCATCCACCAAACTACGCAATTGAAGTTGTGCAATTATTGGTGAGTCAACCAAAGTCGTTGATCTTTGAATCGATGAGATCTAACGATCTAGAATAATTGTGGGATTGGAAATAACGTATAGTTTAATTCTCCCTTCCTACTCTGCAATCAATCTTTGTCATTGATCTTCCACTTGCGTATCCACCGGTCCTTGTTTTTCATGTGGGGATTTTGATCCCGATCACGTTTCTGCACTGCACTTTCCCTTCTGAGCTTCATGTGGGTCATTGGCTGTTGACATCAATGAAAATATGTCCAACACTAACACTCATCCATATGGCACTTCCAAACGACCAGGAGCCTAGAGAATAGGGTGTGCGTGCATTTTTGAACAATTTTGGGTTTTTAACCATACAGTTTGGATTTTTATGCTGATTTAGCCTGATTTTTGGAGGATTTTGCCCATTTTTTAGGATCTAGAGCCTTTTTTTAGGCCAGATCTTGGGGGGAAGTTGGGAGGAGAACCCTAACTCAGATTCTATAAAAACTAGAGGTTTGTGACAGCCTTAGGGGGGTCCATAATAGAAGAAATGATGAAGAATTGTGAGGTCTAAGCCATTTTTATGCAGGGAAGCCATTGAGGAAGCGAACTTTGGAGGTCATTTTCGGGAGCTATGCTCAACCTTTTTCACTTACATCAGTTGTATTGGATTCTTGAGGTCGATCAGGACATATCCATACTAGTTTGTAATACATTTGAGATACTTCTGATGCAATTTTTCAGCATTGAAGATTAATAAGAAATCCTCCCCCACTGAGACAAAGGCACAGAGACATAGGTAAACTTGTGCCGAACTCCGTTAAAAATCTTGGAATTATGGTTTGTTTCTCTTAATTTTTACTTTTTGTTATGTATTCTTTATGATGGCTACAACATCATTTTGTTAAAACTTCTTCTTCTCCCTAATTCCTAAATGGTAAAACAACTCATGCAAAAACTTAACCATAGTCTTTAAAAGATTATTTTCGGATCACTAAAGGAATGAACAACACACTCCTAAATATGGTTTGTTCCATGATTGTTTTCAAGAATTTTAAATTGATGTTTTGGGTTGATGAAATTATATGTGCAGTTTATGTCAAAAACATGTGTCCCTCTCATTCTCTTAGAAACAAGACTCCTTATGAAATGTGGTATGCCCACATTCCTTCGGTGACGCATCTTAGGGTATTTGGTTCCACTTGTGATGACTTGATTCTAAGGGAGAAAAGAGGCAAGCTTGATGCAAGGATTCAAAATTGCATCGTCTTGGGGTACTCAAATACCACCAAGGGGTATCGTCTTTACAATGAGACAAACAAGAAATTATTCCTTTCCGGTGATGTGATATTTCTTGAATCCTATAAGAAAGAAGAAACTGTTGAGAGGGAGCTTGATCATCAAGAAAAAATTACTAGTGTAAATACATATCATGAATTTGATGATGAGTTTCCACATCTTGAAGGGGGGATCCCTATCTTGGGTCAATCTTGGGAATATACTTTCAAAGAACCATATTTCCCTCATGAAGAAGTTCCTACTACTTCATCATAACATGAAGTTCAATTGGATGATGTGATCAAGAGGATTGAAAAGTTGAGGCTTGATGATAACTCAACACCATCTCAATCAACTGAGAAAATTGGACCAACTCAGAAAGGTCCACCAAAATGGCTCAAAAAACACTTGAAAATGTTCATCTTGATGAGATCAGAAAGACAGGAACCATATTGTCCTCAAAACAAGATGGAGGTAATGTAGATAATTCTAACTTAGGTGATGTAGATGACATGGATGTTTCCTATGATTGTGAGTTGAATTTATCTACTAACCTTGAACCGACTTCCTTTAAAGAAGCGACTTCTCATGATGAATGGAAAGAATCCATGCATAAAGAATATGATGATCTCATCAAGAATAGGACATGGAAGTTGGTGGATAATCCATTTGGAACCAAACCAATTGGCTGCAAGTGGATCTTCAAGAACAAGTACATATCAGATGGCTCACTTGACAAGAACAAAGAAATGTTTGTGGCAAAATGATTTTCACACAAAGAAGGTTTTTATTATGAGGAGACTTTTTCCCCCACAACAAAATGGGCTACCATCTACACTCTATTTTCCATGGAAACACAAAATGGATGTGAAGACTACATTCTTGAATGGAGACTTGAAAAATAATGTGTTCATGTCTCAACTAGAAAGCTTTATTGTGAAGGAACAAGACCATAAGGTATGCAAGCTCATCAAATCCTTATATGGATTGATAAAATCACCGCGAGCATGGTATGAAAAGTTAACCGAGCATATTATGAAATTAAATTTCAAGCATTTCAATCTTGACGACGCAACTTTGTTTGTGAAGAAATTTGGAAAAGTTGTTGTATATATTCTAGTATATGTAGATTATCTATTGATATTAGGGAAAAATCAAAATTACATTGCATCCATAAAGAAAGAGTTGAAGAAAGGCTTCGAGATGACATATTTGGGTATTGAAGTGATTCAAAATCCAAAGTACATATTCATCTCTAGAAGAAGTACATTGGAGAACCGTTGAACAAGTTTGACACGCTGAGTGCAATCCTATTTCTATTCCAATGGAACAGAATTTGAAACTCACATCAAAAAAAGGGAATCAATTTGAGGGTGCAATGAAGTATAGATAACATGTTGGAAGTCTTATCTATCTTACTACCACCAAACTAGACTTTTCATTTGTTGTTGGGATTCTTTCTAGGTTCATGCAAAATCCTTGTGAAGGACATTGTTCTACTGCAAAAAGAGTTCTGAAATACTTGAAAGGAACTCAAGATTTTGGACTCAAGTACTCTAAGGTAGATGACTTCAACCTCATCAAATACTTTGATTCAGACTTTGATGGGGAAAAGGAAGATGGAGTATCAAGTTCAGGCTATCTCATAAGTCTTGGATCAACAATAGTCTCCTACAAATCACACAAATAATCAGTTCAAACAGATTCCACAACAGAGGCAAAATATGTGGCAACTGCAGAAGCAACAAACGAGATTGTGTGGCTCATGAAAATACTAGAAGATTTGCAGGAGAAACAAGTGAATTCTACTCCTCTTCTAGTTGACAATACTTCTGCAATTAAGTTGGCCAAGAATCCTAGATTCCATGATCGAACAAAGCACATCAACACGAAGTATAATGTAATTCAATATCATGTAGAGGCCAAGACTATTCACTTGAGACATTGTTCCACAAATGAGAAAATTGCAGACATCTTCACCAAAGTGATTGGAAGAGAAAAAATAATGGGAAGTTCAGAATGACGCTTGGACTCACACAAACTCCTTTTGATTAATGGGGGGAATGTTGGACACACAATCATTTGTGGTTGTGTTACTTGTGACAATATTGTAGATATGAATAATCGTAGGTGATAGGAAACGTCTTTAGTCAAGGAAGACCAAGAGTCATTTATTATTCTATTTATTAACCTATCATGCTAATGCAAAGCACATCAGTGTGGAGTTATCTTTTCTGCCATCCTTGGCCTGACACATAATTACAATTCGTAATGGAGCTAGGCTTGGAATTTGATGTCCCATAAGACATTTTTTTTTTTGTTTTAGACGTATTTGACATGTAGATACAAAAGCCACACGTCAACACTTACCGACATAAAAGATATGAACCTGTCAAATTCACGTTCTACTCATAGTGTACCCGTCATAAATTCTAGGTACTTAGTTTATTGTAGATATAGTGTGTAACCTACCTAGGTTGGAAAATGACAGTGGTTGGATAGGGGTTTGTTGGAGGAGTAAATATAACAGTAAACAAAATTTAATTAGTCCCACACTCCTAGTCTTCATACAATGTTAATGGTTAATTGAATATCTAGTTGGATCACATTTGACCCATATATTGGAGAAGAGTATGGGTTTGTCCTTAGCACACAAAAATGTTCTTCCTCCATTTTGAAACTATACCTTTAGGCAGGCAGGTGGATGCACTTTCTTGCTCCCTACTTTCTTAGTGAGTTTGGTGTGGAAGGGTTAGCCAAGTATACAATTATGGAACTCAAGTATTTGCATAAAATTTGACACTCATGAATCTATGTAAAATGTAAAACGACGGGCATGAAAAATGAATGACTGTCATCAAATTTTCACTTGACAGGCGAGATAAATTTGAAATTCGAGACATGAATGAAGTATTTATAATTCCTAAATGTGTTTGTATTTAAAATTTACTATTTCCAATACTTTATAATTCGAAGAATTACAATTTCCAAGTGGATAGATTACAATTTAGCTTTAAAATTTGATGAATCACAATTCTCAATGAAAAAAACATTTTGTTTTTCATAATAAGAAATTTTAAAACAACTAAGTAGTAAAATAGTACACAAAGTGAATGAAATGTTTGTTTGAACATGATCTTGGTTAATATTAACAATTTAATGTGTTGAAACATAGATGAAGATGATGTACTTTTTCTTCTTAAATACTAAATTTAATTTAAAAATATGAATAGTTAAAAGAAAGATTTATTTACATAAAATATTCAAAATTAAAATTAATTAGGATTCTATGTACTATAAATTTAATTTAAAAATATAAATGGTTAAATGAAAGATTTAATTAGATAAAATATTCAAAAGAAAAGTTAATTAAGATTCTGTGTTTAAGGATTTTTTTTTAATATCAAATAATAAAATTCTAATTGAAATTGAAATGTTTTATTGGTTTCATAATAACAATTTGCAATGAATTCATTATAATTCCAAAATGTATCTTTATTATGAATTACAACTTTTAGTGGACGGTTAAGTGACTAAATTACAATTTGACTTTAAATTTGAAAAATTGCAATTCTCAATACAAAATTATAAAAGTAGATTAAATAACTAGATTATAATTTAACTTTAAATTTGAAAAATTATAATTCTCAATAGTATATTAAAATATGACTATAAATTTAAAGAATTGCAATTTTAAAATTAAGTAATCAAATTACAATTTGTGTATGTTGTAATTATATATTGATATAAATGAAAATAGTTTATTTTTTTATTATTAAATACATTAATTTAATTAAAAAATAAGATTAAGTGATTAGATTAAAATATAATAATTTTCAATACAAAATTAAGTGATGGAATTGGTGTATGTTGTATTTATTTATTGATATAAATGAAAATAGTTTACATTTCATTATCAAATACAATAAATTTAATTAAAAAATATAAGGAAAAATTTGGTCACTTGCAAATGCTTTACTTATAAGAATTTTGAATTTTAATATAATTATTATTTATTTATTTAAAAAATATTTACTTATAAAATCTTTATTATAATTATAATTTATTTATTTCAAAATATTAAAAAAAAAGATTATAATTATTATTTATTTATTTAAAAAATAATTTACTTATAAAATCTTTATTATAATTATAATTTATTTATTTTAAAATATTAAAAAATAAATAAAAAAATTGTACATTAATTTTATTAACTAAACAAATTTAAAATTTTAATAAAATAATATTTGAAATTATAAATTATATATTTGATAAACTATTTAAATCAATAATAACACAAATAAGTAGACTTAATAATTAAAAACAATTTGAATGTGCTATATACTAGCACAGCCGTAACTGCGGCTGAGAACGCCTAAAAGTAGGGGTGATTAGGTAATGGCGATGGGCAGTAGCATTAGCTTTAAAAAAGAAGGCCGGCAAGCATAGCCGTGGTAAAACAGGCTATGCACTAAGAAACGGAGTAAGCTAACGACGCTACCTTTTGGAGCCCGATGGGACGTCTCGGGCACCGGGCACCAAAAGGTAGAACGCCCAGCCGGCCCTCATACCCTCCGCCGCCCAGCGCCTCTTTTCTCTCCTCCGCCGCCCAGCACCCCGTTCCGCCCCTCCGCCGCCCAGCGCCCCGTTTCGCCCGACATGAAATTTAAATTTGAATTTAGGCGGGGTTAAAATTTGAACGGAGAGGCGGGCTTGAAATTTGAAATTTGAACTGACCCCGACATGCCTCTGGAGGCTCATGAAGTTGTTCGACCT
>ML792104.1:81019-91482 GCA_009831015.1 Picea engelmannii | reverse complement strand
TCCCAAACAATGGGCTCTTTGCCATTAACTTTGAATATAGTAGCCCATCTTTCTTCTCCAGGAATAGTTAAATTCAGATATCCCAGGTTCGTGCCAATGTAAATATCACTTTCTTGACCTAAATGCAAGCATCACACATATTTGCTCTTGCTGTCAATGAGCTCACGCCTTTCCACAAGTAAATTATTTTGCAAACATATCTTGAAGACCTCCATTTTGTCATTTGCATAATTGTCCTTTAATATTGCATGTAACAAATGTCTCAAAGCTTGTGAATTCAAGTGTTGCAATCTTATTGAAGAGTCTAATATAGTTGTGATAGAATAGAAATTCCCAGGACATATATGTTAAATATAATGTAACCTCAACAAGCTGACTGTACACTGCCAACTGTCCTGACTAGTTGTACTTTCTTTTCTTGATTTGCTTCAGCCTATTTAGCTCAACTATTTTCCTTTTGCACATAACATCTTCATTAACTCTTCTCATTGTATTTTCTTCTTACATTCTTAATATACTGAATATAGTTTTATGTTCTGTTCTTTTCTCTCTGCATTTCTTTCTTCACAATTTATCATGGTATCAAAGCTCCAATAGTTAGCCTCTTCACACAGGCTGGAGAGAAACATGATCCTCTCAGTGCAGAGCTTACATAGATCACGAGAGCATGGGACAAAGTCTCTTCACAAGGTTTGGAAAGTTGTCCATCATCCTCTCAAAAGATCATCACAGGAAGCTCCCACGAGGAAGCAGAGCACTATACGCTCAAAAGATCGAGGAAGCAGAGACTGCAGGAGGAGAAAGTTTAAAGATTTGTGAACAATTTAAGATTTGTCAAAGCTTCACAAAGAAGAGTTGCAGGAGGCAGGAACATTTGAAGAATTCAAAGAAATTCGTTCAAATTCATGAAAGAGTGTTGAAGAAGGAAGAACCGTTTAAATAATTTTTGGAATTCTCTCAAATCCGTCAAATATTGTTGCAGAGAACAGTAAGCTTCAAAGAAATCATGAAATTCTTTCAAATCTTTGAAAGATTCACGAATTTTTCTTCTGCAGGAGAAAATCCTTGCAAAGACATCAAAGAACTTGCAAAAGAAACAAAGAACAACCATCGCAACCATAAGATCTATCCTGCAAAAAGATCTGAGGTGAAAATCTAGTTCAGAAGTGATGAGGAGAGCGCAGAAAAGGAGAAAGAATTTCAACCGTTAGATTTCGCATAGAGGATCGATAGCCGTCGGATCCGTGAGAAAGTGCACGAGGTTTAGTTCTCTGGAGTGCAGAGGAGAAAATTCGACTTATGAAGTCGCGAAATCCTGAAATCATCTGGACCATCCATCAAGGAGGACATGTGGCGAGTTCTCGGCATTTCGCTGACTCACAGGGTGTAAAGATCAGAAGACTGCCGTGAGAATACACAAATTGTGAAATATCGAAATCATCTAGACCATCCATCTCAGAGGACAGGTGGCAGTAGATCCAAGAGCCATCTCATTTCGGCATTTCGGAGTTCGCATTCTAAAAAACTCTGTTACAAGAGTTCTAAATTCATGAAATAACGAATCAAAAAATCCCGAAATCATCTGGATCGTCCATCTCAGAGGACAGGTGAAAGCAGATCCAAGCACCATCAAAATTTTGGCATTTCGGAGTTCGCGGTTTGGAGAACGTCGTAATGAGAGTTCAAGAGTCGCGAAATACCGATTCGCAAAATCCCGAAAGGATTTGGACCATCAGATCATCGAAGGATCTGGACCGTTGATTGTTCAAGGGAGATTTTCAGCATTTCACACACTGGGAGTCCGAAGGATCCAGGATCGTCGCAGCCAAACTCCCGAAGTCCCGAAACATGAAATCCCAAAAAGGCATTTGAATAAGAGATAGGATACTTTAGATTTCAGCAAATTGAGGGACAAAGAACCGACGAAGGCATTGCGATTCCCCGATTCATGAAAAGTCGATAGCTCTTTAACATTTAGGCGTGTGGTCACATTGAATCGAGACTAAGGGCCAATCCAAGGTCGTTAAGCTCTCTTTGGCGTTTCGGCGATCGGAAGTTGGAGAGACAAGGGTTCGGAGGACTCGTATAACGAAGTCCCAAAGTCAGAATCGCGAAGCCAAAACTCGCGAAGTCGAAACTCGCAAAATCTTCAATTGCAGAGTTCTGAAGTCATTGCAAGAAATCAACAGACCCGGTTTAAGTGCAAGAGATAGGTAAATATGAAATTAACCAAACATTTCTTTTCTGTTTTGTTCAAACTCTTTAAAATGGCGACGTCTAGCAATTTGGGACCCACTCAGGGCCCGATACTTCTTGGAAAGAGCTATGAGTTCTGGTCTCTTCAAATGAGGTCGTTCTTGGAAGCACAAGAGTGCTGGGATGCATTGGATCTTGGATATGTGGAACCAGATCCAGCAGACCTTTCTGCCATGACAAACCAACAGAGAATTGCTCAGGCAACTCAGAGAAACAGAGAAAACAAAGCCAAATTTTGGATTCAAAATTCAATGTATGACTCGATTTTCTCAAAAATCGCAGGTGCTGGTACTTCGAAACAGGCCTGGGACATCCTTAAATCCACCTACTAGGGAAATGACAGGGTCAAAACAGTCAAACTGTAGACCTTGAGGATGCAATTATAGACTCTGAGAATGACAGAGTCTGAAAATGTGGATCAATTTATGACCAGAGTCATGGGAATCGTGAACAAGATCAGATTAATTGGCGAAGCCATCACTTATTAACGCATTGTTGAGAAATTTCTCAGAAGTTTACCAAAGAAATTTGAAATGGTCGTTACAACAATCCTTGAATCCAAAGATTTGTCACATTTTTCAACAGATGAACTAATTGGTTCTCTGGTGACACATGAGACCAGACTGCATCTTACAGATGAGTCAATCTCCAATGATTTCAAAATATGATTCTCCTTCAGCTGAGGGAGTGGCAGAGGGCGAAGCAAAGGTCACCAAGGAAGAGGGAGCATACAAGGTAACTCTCATTCCAGTGGAGGAAACATACAACGACACCTGAATGAACACTTCCAAGGACATAGACAACATAATCCGAATCAGAGTTTCTAGCCTCAAAGAGGCAGAGGGAGAAGATCAAATGAGAAATCAAACATACAATGCTATTACTGCAAAAAGTATGGGCACTATGAATCTGAATGCCGGAAGAAGCAAGCAGATCAACTCTCAGGCAGAGCACATGTGTCAAATCATACAGGAGAAACCTCAGGAGGTATGTTTCTCTCATGCCACAAGACTGCAGAACAACCTAAAGATCTCTGGTTGTTGGACAGTGGATGCAACAATCACATGACAGGTAACAAAGAATTACTTTCATGCATTGATTCTTCAATCTCATCTGATATTACACTTGGAAATGATTCCTTAGTCAAAATTCAAGGAAAAGGAATTGTTCCTATTCTTACTAAATAATAAGGTAAGTGTAGGACAACTCATTGAACATGGCTATAAGGTACTCTTTGAGGGAGCATCTTGGAAGATATTTGATAACACCCCCAACAGAAAATTGATTTCTGAAATCCACATGACATAGAATAAGATGTTTCCCCTTACACTCAGAACTGCAAATCCGATTCAACCATATGCACAAAGTGCATCCACCCTAAATGAAACAATGGTTTGACATACAAGATTTGGACATCTACCCTTTAAGATTCGAAGTCTTCTTTAGAAGCACTCCATGGTCAAAGGTATTCCCATCTTCAAAGAACAAAATTCCCCATGTGAGTCTTGCATACTTGGAAAACATAAGAGAACTAGTTTTTCACAGTCATCCAATCAAGCCAAACAACATCTCGAACTAGTTCACACTGACCTATGTTGACCAATGCAAACAGAGTCAATAGGTCGTAGCTTTTACTTTCTAACGTTTATTTATGATTTTAACAGGAAAATATGGATCTATTTTCTCAGACATAAGTCTGAAACTTTTGCAAAATTCAAGGTATTCAAAGCAGAAGCTGAAAAACAGAGTGACAAATATATAAAAGTTCTCAGGTCCGATGGAGGAGGAGAATACAACTCCAATGAATTTGCAAATTTCTGCAAATCACAAGGCATTATAATGCCAACAACAGCCAGGTATACTCCACAACAGAATGAAGTGGCTGAAAAGAAAAATCAGACAATAATGAATATGGCAAGAACACTTCTCAAAGAGAAAAGTTTGTCAAATATTTTTTGGGCTAAAGCAATAGCATGCTTAGTTTATCTCTTGAATAGATCTCCAACCACAAGTCTAAAGATGAAAGTCCCTCAAGAAGCATGGAGTGGGACAAAGCTAAATGTTGCACATCTAAGGACATTCAAATGCATAGCATACATTCACATACCTTCCGAATTAAGGAAGAAACTGGACGATAAAAGTGAGAAATGTATCTTTATTGGATATAGTGAAACATCTAAAGCCTACATGCTTTACAATCCAATCTCCAAGAAACTAATTCTCAACAGAGATGTAAAATTTCTAGAAAATCAATTCCGGAATGAATCAAAAAATCAACAACTGGACAATCAAAATCCATTGCTGCCAAGTTTTGAAAACACAGAAAATTCAGGACAACAAATACCTCTACTTGTTCTTCCAAGATTACAGGTACAAGGACGATCTGAAAATTCTCAGGATAACTCAACTTCAAGAAGAGACTCATCCTCTGAAATTCAAAATTAGAGAACTCGAAGTTTGAGAGAAATCCATCAGCAGTTGGATGATTTTGAACAACACAACCTTTTTTCTTTAATGTCATGTCAACCTACATCTTTTAAGGAAGCAGCTAAGGAGCCACATTGGGTTCAAGCCATGAACCAAGAAATTGACTCCATTGAGAAGAACAAGACATGGGATCTTGTTGATTTGCCAAGTCACAAGAAGAGTATTGGTGTCAAGTGGGTTTACAAAACTAAACTCAGTGAAAAAGGGCAGATTGAAAAACACAAGGCAAGACTTGTTGCCAAAGGATTCTCACAACAACCAGGTACTGATTATGGTGAAACATTTTCTCCRGTAGCAAGATTAGACACTGTAAGGACTCTATTGGCCATAGCATCCCAACACAAATGGCAAGTATACCAGATGGATGTCAAGTCAACATTCCTGAATGGTTTTTTAGAAGAAGAGGTGTATGTCAATCAGCCACCGGGATTTGAAGTCCAAGAACAACCAGCCAAAGTATATCGATTGAAGAAAGCCTTGTATGGCTTAAAGCAAGCTCCAAGAGCTTGGTACAACAAAATTGACACTTACCTAATCAAAAGTGGTTTCAACAGAAGCCAAAATGAGCCAACTCTTTACACCAAAACAGATCAACACGGTAAAATTTTGATTGTATGTTAATATGTTGATGACATGATCTATACTGGAAATCTTGAGTTAACAAATTTTAAACATGCCATGCAATCTGAGTTTGAGATGACAGATCTTGGCATCATGAAACATTTTTTGGGGATTGAGGTTGATCAATCAACCAAAGGAATTTTTGTCTATCAGAAAAAGTATGCAACAGACATCATCAAAAGATTTTGCATGGAAGAATGCAATCCAACAGAAACCCCTATACCCCTAGGCACAAAATTGAGCAAGAAAGATGAAGTCCCTACAATGGACCCTACTATGTACAAAAGTTTAGTAGGCAATTTGTTGCATCTTACAGCAACTAGGCCTGACATTATGTATGCAACCAGCCTTGTTTTCAAATTCATGGAATTCCCCAAAGATTCTCACTGGAAAATGGTGAAACAGATTCTGAAATATGTTGCATGAACTCTCAATTTTGTCTTATGGTACACTAAATATGATCATAATCAACTTTCTGGTTACACAGACAGTGATTTTGTAGGCAGCCTAGATGACAGGAAAAGCACATCTGGACATGTTTTTCACCTGGGCACGAACCTAATCTCATGGGCATCAAAGAAACAACCAATTATATCAATATCTTCTGCAGAGGCAGAGTATGTCGCTGCTACCTCATCTTCTTGTCAAGCTGTGCAGATGAGAAGAATATTGAAAGATATGTCACATACAGAAAATGATCCAACTCCTATCTTCTTTGACAATACCTCAGCAATCGCTCTATCCAAAAATCATGTGTTTCACAAGAAAAGCAAACACATTGACATTCGCTTTCACTTCATCCACGAGCTAGTCAATAATGGTGATATTGCACTTCAATTATGTGGTTCTCGAGATCATCTCGCAGATATCTTCACAAAGCCACTGGAAAAATATGTTTTTGATTTTCAGAGACAACACTTGGGCATAATCAGTGCTGATGTTTGTAACTGTTGAGTTTAAGAGGGAGTGTTAAATATAATGTAACCTCAACAGGCTAACTGTACACTGCCAGCTGTCCTGGCCAGCTGTACTTTCTTTTCTTGATTTGCTTGAGCCTATTTATCTCAACTATTTTCCTTTTTCACATAACATCTTCATTAACTCTTCTCATTGTATTTTCTTCTTACATTCTTAATATACTGAATATAGTTTTCTTCTCTGTTATTTTCTCTCTGCATTTCTTGCTTCACAATTTATCAATATCCACAATGTCAAGCACCTCTCCCAATGTGCCCTTTAATGGTTGCAACATGTTTCCCATTTGATCGCCATATGCAACATGTGCAACAAGGCTATGCTAATTATCTTATTAGAGATGTAACAATCCAAATTTGAGCCTCATGACAAAAAATAATTGATCCATAAATAATATCAACATTAGGAAGAGTCCATGTATCATGGATATCATTCCCATTGAAATTGCAAGTCCATATACAGGCACTAGGATCATCAAAGCCGCATATATTTTTTAATCCATCACAGGACCATGCAAATGAAGAGGGCAGAAACAAAGGAAAACAAAAAACATAAGAATAATAGAGGACCTGATCTTTACTTGATATCAAAATGTTTACATCTATCTCTATTTATAGAGGTCTTGGAAGGATCCCAAAGATCCAGAGAGTTCACGAAGTGGATGGAGTGTCGGTGGTTAAGCTGGTGGAGGAAGAGTCTAGAAGTCTGGTGGTGGTTGGTAGAAATTAATGCTTCCAACACTCCCCCTAATTTCTACTACTAATTTCATCAATATTTACAATGCCCAATGCTTCTCTCAAATAATCAAATTGGTCTTGTGCTAAAGCTTTTGTAAATATGTCTACAAGTTGCTCTTTTGATATGCAATGTCTCCTCCTTAACGGATACATGTCTTAATCTTTATCTGGTTAGGTCTTTATCTGAGTCATGTCATTATCTTTAGTTTCTATCTTCATATGGTTGGGATTCCTTCAATTTGCTACTTTATTTTACTAGCTTCCCCTCATCATAAATCACCTTGGGATTTTACGGCTTACCCCTAACCATTACAATGCTCAGGAACCATCACACCAAGTGGTTTCTAGTTGAACACAAACTTTGCTTACTGGTGGTTTTGGCTGACCACGAACCTTGCATGATGGGGAAATTGAGTTACACCGCACACACTCACTTGGGATTTATTCACTATGAGTTTCACCCTCAAACATTTTTTTCTTCTTTGTACCTACAAAACATTGATTAATGCTTGAACTTTTGCATCTTCCTTTTGCACCTGCAAACAACTGATCATTGATGTCCATATAAAAAGAAATCCATCTACCAAGATACATGGGTACCATCCACTGTACTCCCCAGTTCTCTAGGTATCATTTTCACGTACATGGTTCATCAATACATTAGACTCCTTTAGTCATCACTTGGTCCCAACCAACTTACACTCTGAGATTACTTAATCTCACATTCCTCCCCTTAATCGAAGATCTAACTTCTCTGATCACCATCAAACTTAGATACGAGTACACCTACCACCCTCGTACCTACCTAGTGGTTAATTCCACAGCTTGATGCCACATCCACTCTATGCATAAGAGAGATACACGCTACATGATCACACTAATTCATGTAGGCCTAACTCAACAGGGCTTACTAAACACCTAGGGAATATAGCTTACCTATGTCTAAGCTTTACAACTTTGGACCAAAAACCTCTAGGGTGTCGGGTACTACCGATCATGCACCCCCTACAACATATATGCATCATTTCATCTCAGGTACAAAAATAACACATTCTTTACTAAATGCCCAACAAATTACATGCCCATTACATATGCCCATTTACATCTCATCATTAAGCATTACATAAATTCATCTAGAGTCTTCTTTGTTCTTTACCTCTTCCAACGAGAGTCTTTCTTCCTTGTCTTTCACCATCCATTTTTTGTTTTCTATCACCCTTTGTCTTCTGCATCATGAGTCTGTCTTTTATTATTTTACAGTGCTTCTTGCATCTTGTTTTTCCTTTCAATATACTTTATGGATATGTTTCTTGTTGGAGTTGATCAAGATCCAACAAAACAACCTATGACAATGGATTGGCAAACTTAATTGACTCACCACTTGTTATGATTTTACATCTCTTAATCTCTTAACGTTTGAGTCTGAAAATCTGGTGGTGGTTGGTAGAAATTAATGCTTCCAACAGCAAATGCGAAAAATTGATTCCTCATGCCCAATGATTCTATTCAATAAAGTGGAACCATATTGAAGATTTTCAAGTTTCACATTTGTGGGCTCGATGGCTGTGTAAGTGAGATGTCTCCACAAAATCACCCTACAAACTCATAGAATATAGCTTTGAGGCTACACCACAGGACTCCATTTCACAAAATCACCCTACAAACTCATAGAATATAGCTTTGAGGCTACACCACAGGACTCCATTTCCAAATCCTCACTAGCCAATTCAGGGCACAAACTCGCTATAGTAGAACCAGATAGTGCTATGATTGGCAGGCAGATGCAAATGTCGAGGAAAGACGAGCTCGTTTTTTGGCCCTGGATGACTGGGCAGAGGATGGCCTTTGTGCTATGGCCTTCACTCGCTTTCGGATTCATGTTTCAATAAAAGAATCCGCCCCCACAAAAACTGTGCAAGGTGAACTAAAATTAAATCTAGCAAATTTGACCCTTGTGGATTTGATGAAGAAGAAATGAATACCAAATTACTTTCACAGCTTCCTCCAATAAACACTTGAATTTCTATACAAAAGCGATCATGCAATCTCCATTCATTGTTCTTTTGTATCCGAACCCATAGATTGTGGCACAAGTAACTCAATAAATTGAAACATAAGAAATAGTCCTGTAAAAGTCCAATGGCATCTTCCTCAAAAATAGTTTCAACAGAATCATGTTTTTGTCTTTTCTTATCTGACTTTGAACAGAGCCAACGTCCACTACAAATTGCTTCAAAATCTCTTTCGGTTGTTGTAAATTGGGCCATATGTTACAAATTGCTTCAAAATCTCTTTCGGTTGTTGTAAATTGGGCCATATGTATCAAAGTTGCAGGCAAAACGGGAATACTTCCTTCCTGAAACATTGAAGGCCAGATACATTGGCCATCCTAGGGTAAGGGTAATTGCTATTGTCAATTAACTCCCTGGAAGGTTAAATGCAAGCTTGGAAGTCCATTTGAGTCCATTCTTTGGCTTGAGAACACAAACTTCATCGCGTTCTAGGCTCCCGGTCTTCGATGGATGTATTTCTATGAAAAATAGGGCACGAGAAGGCAATAATAGAGAATAAGCTCATTAACCCAAGACAAGTAATTAAATGCATGGTTCCCGCATTCATGTGCGATAACCCATACACCAACGCTTCTCTGTGCTGCTTGCCATGCGTTTTATCCAACCATCCATTTTTCCTTCACGTCGATGGATGTCAATGATTATGGGAGCAAAATGTCTTCGTGTTTTAATATTCCTTCATGCCCCCGTAACCAGAAACAATTCTATTTACCCATGGTAATGGCAAGTGAATTACAGGGCCTTCCAAAAAAAATCACAACTATCAAGCACTAGTAATCCGCTTTGAATGTACAACAAGGTTTTTAATTTCTTATCATCGTGACTTTATAATAAACCTTAAAATCAAAGTCACGATGAAGTCTAGTCTGGGCATAAACTCTTTTAACGATAGAGTTTGGCTTAAGCTTTTGGGAAGGCAAGAAATTTAAAATGACTTAAAATATGGAATATGATGGAGAGTCTTTCATAAATAGTAATATGGAATATGATGGAGAATCATTCATAAATAGTAGGGAAATATAATCAAGACTATGATATATTTGAACAAGACGAGTTGTTGAGCAAGTCCCTGCCTTTTGGGTAAGTGTTGCCATTGAGTGCATGGACTCTACAACGTGGAAGGTTTAGAAGTCATAAAATAAAGAAGACTCTAGTTGCACGGCTAGTTTCAATGATAACAATTTGCAATTGGAATCTGTCGTGATTGGAAGGAGAAGGACTAGAAGTCACAAAATAGAGAAGACTCCAGCGGCAGGATTAGTTTCAATGACAACAACTTGCAATTGGAATCTATCATGACTGGGACCGTGAATTC
>ML792104.1:64123-77874 GCA_009831015.1 Picea engelmannii | reverse complement strand
TTTCATAAATTCATAAAAATTTTCAAGGTGTATAATCTTCGTGTCCTAGAAATTTAGAATTTTTTCATCGTGTATACACTTAGTGTTTCCATGTATAATCTTGGTGCCTCATAAATTTATAAATTTTTCATGGTGTATAATCTTAGTCTTTCAAAAATTTAAAAGTTTCATGTGTTGGTGTTTCAGAAATTATTTCAAAATTTTTAAAAGGTTTTTAGGTGTTGTTTCATCAATTATTTCATAAAAACTTAGTGTTTTAGTGTATAATATTGGTGCCTCACAAATTTAGAAAATTTTCATGGTGTATATTCGTAATGTTTCAAAAATTTAAAAGTTTCATTTAGACATTCTATCACAACAAAATCAAAATTCCAAAATTCCAAATTTACAATTAACAACATTAAAAATAATATTGAATAAAATTTAAATAATTGTTTAAAAACATTAAAAATAAAATTGAATAAAATTTAAATAATTGTTTATACTATTCTTTAAGTAAAAAATGTTATAGCATTATATAAATTACTATAAATCTTGGTAAAATATTATAATATTCTATATATTACTAAATCTCATGTTGAGGGACTCTTGATACATAAGCATGGCTATAAATGTTGAGGGACTCTTGATACACCCTGTCACATCTATTTAATTCTACTTTATCTGGTTACTTAGTAGTTTTTCAGTAAGTTGTGAACCTCGGTATACTAAAGCTTGCTAGTTCCAGTGGTCGGGGTCGAATTGCAAATGACTGAATTGTTGTCTGCAAAATGTGTATCACAGAATTGTTAGGTGCAAAATGTATATGAGGGAAGTGTTGGGTGCAAGATGTATATCACCAAACACAGAGAACATGAAAAATAAAAAATAAAAATAAATATGAATAATTATTTGAATAAAATTTAACAAAACATTATCACATATTAATAATGAATACGAATTTAATATTAATATTATAGGATAGATATTATTAATTTTACTTTATAGTTTATTTATTAATATTAATATAAAATAGTATATACAAGTCTATATCCATTTTAACTCTAGAGTCAAGAATGATCAATTTCTATGTACAAACCTTTATTATCATAAACAAAATCAAAATTCCAAAGTTCCAAATTTACATTTAAAAACATTAAAAATAATATTGAATAGAATTTAAATAATTGTTTATACTATTATTTAAGTAAAAAAATGTTATAGCATTATATAAATTACTATAAATCTTGGTACATTGTTATAATATTCTATAAATTACTAAATCTCAGGTTGCGTGCCAGACTCGTGATACATAAACATGACTATAAATTTGAACCCCCGAGTCGACCAACCCTCAGACTCGTGATACATAAGCATAACTATAAATGTGAACCAGCGAGTTCGCCAACCGTGAGTCCGTCAACCCGCTCACGGTGTCACATCTATTTTACTCTACTATATTTTTATATGTGCATTTCATTTCCTTTGGTGCAATAGCTCAATATTTATATTTTTATGTGTATTTATCTTTTCCGTTTTCTATACCTAACCAATTTCCAGTCTCTTTTTTCCCTCTATTTTATCTTCTTTTCTGTCTTCTATACCTAACCAATTTCCAGTTTCTTTTTTCCCTCTATTTTATCTTTCTCATTACTTAGTCATTTTTCCGAAAGTTGTGAACCATCGTATAGGGTATAGTGAAGTTTGCTAGTTCCAGTGGTCTAAGGTCTAAACACTAAAAATGAAGAAAAATGAAAAATAAAAATACATATGAATAATTAATTGAATAAAATTTAACAAAACATTATCACATATTAATAATGAATAAGAAATTTAATATTAATATTATATTATAGATATCATTAATCTTACTTTATAGTTTATTTATTAATAATAATATAAAATAGTATATACAAGTATATATCCATTTTAACTCTAAAGTCAGATACAAACCTTTATTGTCATAAACAAAATCACAATTCCAAAATTTCAAATTTATATTTTAAAACATTAAAAATAATATTTAGTAAATTTAAATAATTGTTTATACTATTATTTAAGTAAAAAGTGTTATAACATTATATAAATTACTATAAATCTTGGTACAATGTTATATTATTCTATAAATTACTAAATGTTATGGTGCAAAATGCATATCTAGATACATTAGCATGACTGTAAATGTGAACCATAGTTCCTCAACGCGGGAGTCCAGAATTGTTGAGTGCAAAATGTATATGACAAAAGTGTTGGGTGCAAGTTGTAATACAACCTAAGTGGACTTCATGGTTAAGAACATGTTTTTCCTCTTAAGAGGTTACAAGTTCAAATCCAGAGGGGGGGAGGGTATGTATACCTCAGTAGTCATTACGAGTCAAATCACTGGGTGGAGGGCAGTCCCTTGTCCCACAAACAAGGGGGTCTTATACACCAATTTGGTGTGGCTTGGCAGTGACCTTAAAAATAGATTATTATTATATCAAGGAACAAGTGTGACATGAAAAATGAAAAATAAAAATAAATATGAATAACTAATTGAATAAAATTTAACAAAACATTATCACATTAATAATGAATATGATATTTAATATTAATATTATATGATAGATATTAATTTTACTTTATAGTTTATTTATTAATATTAATATAAAATAATATATACAAGTATATATCCATTTTAACTCTATAGTCAAGAATGATCAATTTCTATGTACAAACCTTTATTATTACAAACAAAATCAAAATTCCAAAATTCCAAATTTACATTTAAAAACATTAAAAATAATATTGAATAAAATTTAAATAATTGTTTATATTATTCTTAAAGTAAAAAGTGTTATAACATTATATAAATTACTATAAATCTTGGTACAATGTTAAAATATTCTATAAATTATTGAATCTCATGTTGCCCATGACATGAAAAATGAAAAATAAAAATAAAAATGAATAATTAATTGAATAAAATTTAACAAAACATTCTCACATATTAATAATGAATACTATATTTAATATTAATATTATAGGATAGATATCATTAATTTAATTTTTAAATCTTGGTAAAATGTTATAATATTCTATAAATTACTAAATTTCATGTTGGGTTGGTCGGACTCCTGATACATAAGAATGACTATAAATGTGAAGGTGAAAGGAAGTGTTGGGTGCAAGATGTATATCATTGAACAAGGTGGACATGAAAAATGAAAAATAAAAATAAATATGAATAATTAATTGAATAAAATTTAAGAGAACATTATCACATATTAATAATGAATATCATATTTAATATTAATATTATATGATAGATATCATTAATTATTTTATAGTTTATTTATTAATATTAATATAAAATAATGTATACAACTATGTATCCATTTTAACAATTTCTAGGTACAAACCTTTATTATCATGAACAAAATCAAAATTCCAAAATTTCAAATTTACATTTAAAAAAATTAAAAATAATATTGAATAAAATTTAAATAATTGCTTATATTATTCTTTAAGTAAAAAGTGTTATAGTATTATATAAATTACTATAAATTTTGGTACAGTGTTGTAATATTCTATAAATTATTAAATTTGATGTTGTTGTCGGTAGTACTCGGTAGTCTGTAATTGTTGGGTGCAAAATGTATATGACAAAAGTGTTGGGTGCAAAATATATATCAAGGAACACTAGGACATGAAAAATAAAAATAAAAAATAAATATGAATAATTAATTGAATAAAATTTAACAAAACATTATCACATATTAATAATGAATACTATATTTAATATTAATATTATAGTATAGATATCATTAATTTTACTTTATATTTTATTTATTAATATTAATATAAAATAGTATATACAAGTATATATCCATTTCAACAATTTCTAGGTACAAACCTTTATTATCATAAACAAAATCAAAATTCCAAAATTTCAAATTTACATTTAAAAACATTAAAAATAATACTGAATAAAGTTCAAATAATTGTTTATACTATTCTTTAAGTAAAAAGTGTTATAACATTATATAAATTACTATAAATATTGGTACAATGTTATAATATTCTATAAATTACTAAATCTCATGCTGTGGTCTGTAGTAGCATGCCTATAAATGTGAACCCACACGTCTGGAATTGTTGGGTGCAAAATGTATAGGACAACAGTGTTGGGTGCAAGATGTATATCACAAAACAAGATCGATATGAAAAATGAAAAATAAAAATAAATATGAATAATTAATTGAATAAAATTTAACAAAACCTAATCACATATTAATAATGAATACCATTTAAATAATTGTTTATACTATTTTTTAAGTAAAAAGTATTATAGCATTATATAAATTACTATAAATCTTAGTACAATGTTATAATATTCTATAATACTAAATATGATGTTAATATAAATGTGAACCTGCCGCACTCTGGAATTGTTGGGTGCAAAATGTATATCACAGAACAAGCTAGACATGAAAAATGAAAAATGAAAATAAATGTGAATAATTAATTGAATAAAATTTAACAAAACATTATCACCTATTAATAATGAATATGATATTTATTTATTTATTTTGTGAGTAAAAGAAGGACCTTATATTAAATCACAAGTTTACAACTTGGCGACGCTTGACAATCACATGTTCCGCCACAGGAGGGAAACCAAAACAGGTGGCTCCAAGCGATAATGTGTCTATCATGTCTGAAAAATATTTTACAAAAATTGAGTAGAGAATTGCTAGTATCTACATGAACCATGTTCCATATATCTAACCTAGGGCTGGCCTCATTCAGAGTCGCCATTACTGAGAGAATTGCACAACCAAAAGAGAGAGTAAAAGTTATCTTATCACTATCTACTATATATCTGTAATTAACAAAAAACTGGGACCTGGGGTGAGTCGCGTCATGCCATTAGAGAACCTGGATATCCATGAGAGGTGTATGCCAGGGTGAATCTTTGCTTGCAAGTTGGACATCGGGCTTGCGCTGGAGCATCTGTGAATGCCTTAAGAAACAAGTCCAGTTGTTGATTGATGATCCCTTGGCCATGCAGATGTTCATCCTGTTGCTAACAGATGTTGAAGAGGATCTCAAGATGCTCCTCTACTAGATGATAGGCAGAGTGCGAGCTCTCTTCTCCCTTCTCCATTCCTTTGTCTTCCGTTGTTCTTGAATCTTTCCTTGCACTTTTCAATTGCTAGCTTGGAGGGATTTTCCCCTCCACAATATAGCTGTCATCCCCATAGTAAGGCTCACCCGACCTGAGAACTGGGGGGGGGAAGAAGGATGGTGGTAGTGGAGAGGCGCACCTCTAAGGGTGGTGTTGTCACGTTCACCAAGCTCAGGCCTAGATGAAAAACTAGAGGTGGCACCTCCTCTTTGACAATGGTGAGGCTAGGGTGCAAAAGCGGAGGAGGTGCCTCTTCCTTCATAGTGCTAACTTGATAATGCAGAGGCATCGGTGGAGAGTGTGCTGAGGAGGACGTGGTCCCCATTTTCAGAGTGCGCAAGGTTTTCTGAGTGCTCCTGGTGGAGCTATGGGAACAACTGAAATGAGAAATTAGAGCTCATTGAGAGGTAGTGAGTCTGGTGGCCCGAGAGAGGACATTCATTTTTCTGGTGCCACTCCTGGGCTTCCAATGCTCTCGGGGCATGGTGGGAGGAACAAAGGGGTGGAGGGGGTGAGAGGGGGTAGTGGGGGGATGGTGGTGGAAAAATGAGGCTAGGAGGATGCACATGGTACAAGCTATGAAGCCAGGAAGTTTGTGAGGGCCAAAGAGCTCTGTGTGGTGAGCATGCCAGGTGAAAAACAAGAAGAAATGCATGTCATGGTTGCCTTTAACTCTGTGAGGAGCCAGAGATGCCTATCCCATAGCCATTGAATGCTGACAGGACTGATGCAAGTGACTGGTACTAGTAGCATAGTTGGATCGCTCATCTGAGAGCTCCGTCAGGCGCACTGAATTAACTCTCTGCATGGTGTATTCCATGGGAAGTTAATACGTTGGGGGTGGCAGCATGGGGTAATAACTCCCCCAACTAGTCCATGCCATCTGTGCCCCTTCTTGTTCCAAGTGGCACCCCATCCGGGTGTGGGTGGTCCCTTCAGGCCAACTCTTTGCAGTGAATCCAGATTGTTGAGTTCTGGGGCCTCCTGGAGTTTGTGAGGCTGATCTATTGCTTGAGGTCCACTCCTACATTGGCTAGATTGTCTGCCACTCTATTTTCATCACGTATCACATAGGTGATAATAGTTAGAGAGGGTTTGCGTATTGATCGAAAGTTGTGGAGGGGGCCCAACAGGCGCCAACTGGGGGTGATATTTTTCGGATTCCTTCCATTGAGGATTTTGGAAGCTAGCTCAATTATGACTTTGGAGTGTACTTCGATGACGAGGCAAGTGAGAGTATGGTTCGGGGCTAGTTGAACTTCTCTGATTAGACCCTATATTTCCATCGCGTTATTGGTGTCGAAGCCGAGGTTTTCGGCTGTAATGTTGTGGATTTGGCCTTGGTTGTCCCTTATCACTGATCTCGCCCCGAAGGGGCCTGGATTGTCTTTAGAAGCTCTGTCTAAGTTGATTTTGTGAAACCTTAGTAGAGGGGGAGACCAAATTGAGGGGCTGATGGTTAGGGAGGAGGGAGGGAGTTGGGGAAGATAAGTGGAGGAGGAGAGCGTGAGGCCCCAGGAATTTAAAATCAAGGTCTCTGCGGGGTCAGTGGGGAGGTATTCTTTGGTCCAAGGATGGATTTGGAGGGTTTCTTGGAGGTGAGAGTGAATGGTGGACTAGATGTTGGCAGGGGGGGAGGGATGTGAGTGAAAGACTCTTCTCTTTCTTTATTTACAGAGTTGTAAAACTATGAAGCCTAGTAGGAGTTTCCAGATTCTGTTAAGGAGTCCTCTTTTGTAGGGTCCTAATCCCCAATCTCTGATTGTGTTTATGATGTTGCATTTATCTCGCTGAGTTCTTCACAAGAGATGTGTGGCATGGTCCCATATTTAGACATTGATGGTGCAATTATTTAGGAGGTGCTCCATGGTTTCTGCTTGCTGATGACAGAGATGGCAAATCGAGGGGCCAATAAAGCCCCTCTTATAGAGATTGTCCTAGGTTAGGATCTTGTTCTAGAGAATGATCCAGAGGAACATGGATATTTTAGGCCAAAACTTGGCTTTCCAAACTATGGTCTAGATGGGGTCCTTTGGCAGATATTGAAAATCTTCATGTAGAGCGTATCCTTCTATGAGAGTGAAGTTTTCATGAGGTGAGTTCCCCCATCGTAGAATGTCGGGATCGTTTCTTGCGCATATTCTTCATGGGGAAATTGCTTGCATCCAGTTCTGCAGGTTGCATTTTTCTACTGCCTATAAATCCTGATGTGTGGATTTCCAGGTTCTCCAGGGAGAGTTGTTTGGGGGGGGGCACCCACATGTCAGCTACTTTGGAAGTGGTTAGATTTTGTATCTGATTTTCATAGTGTAGCATATTCTCGTCTAACTGGAGGGGTGACATCTGTTTCTAGGAGTTAGTCTAGAACAGGGAGTTTTGACCATTGCAGATTTTCCAGAAGGCATGTTCCTGGATAAGTGGTATGTTCCTCCAAGCTGCGTTCCAAATGTTGGAGCCTTGTATTTTGTCCTGCATCCTGATCCAGTGGGCTTGTTGAATATCTGACGCATATTTTTGTTTCCAAGGCCTGGCCCATATTTCTATGGGGTTTTGATCCATCTCCACCAGATTTTAGCTCCCATTATGTTGTTGAGTTTTCCTGGGTCACGAAGGCCCATGCCTCTAATATATTTTGGTTTCCAGACTTTGTCCCAGTTGACCAGCGCCAATTATTTTTCTAGGTTGTGACCATGCTAGAGGAAGTTCCTTTGTAGATTTCAAATTTTCTTTATTACAGATTGAGGGGTTGCTAGAGAAGAGAAGAGGTAGGCAGGTATGGCTTGGAGAATGGACTTTAGGAGGGTAGTTCTAGCTAGGAGGTTGAGGGAGTGGAAGGTCTAGGTGCTGAGACGATTGGAAATGGAGAGCATGAGGGAGTCCCACGAAAGGTTGCGGGCTGCTGAGTCCGAAAGGGGGAGGCCTAAATATTGAGTAGGTAGGGTGCATACATGAATATATAAAATCTAGGAGATATGCTATTGGATGGCCTCTGGTCTATTGAAGAATAACAATTGCGATTTATCCAGGTTGAAGGAAGTATCAGTGTCTTCGTTGAAATCATAGAGGATGGAGCTGAGATTGTTATCTTCTTGCATCATGGGGGTGTTCATGAGCATGGTGTCATCCACGAATTCACTGTGTGAGGCCGCAAGTTGAAGCCCATGGAGAGGGAGGCCTTGGAGGGATCCGTTTTCAATGGAGATAGCGTCCCAGGCTCTCCTCCATTATTACAAAGAGAAAAGGGGAAAGAGGGTCGCCTTGCCTTATTCCCCGAGAGGGAGAGAAGGGTTGAGAGGGGGTTCCATTAACCATGATTGAGAACAAGTTTGAGGTGATGAGGTTCATGATCCATTCTTTCCAGTTGGTACTGAAGCCAAAGGATGTTAAGACAACTCTTATGTAATGCCAACTTAGTTTATCAAAATCTTTGGAGATATCAAGCTTTAGAATCATACCTGGAGTGCATGTTCTTTTGAGCAAGTGGATAACCTCGTGGACCATAATGACAGTTTCCATGATTTGTCTTCCTTCAACGTACCCCGATTGCTCCTTTGAGATGATGAAGGGGGGATTGGTTTGAGTCTGAGATCTATGAATTTAGAGATAATTTTGTAGATCACATTGTAGAGCGTTATGGGTCTAAAATTCTTTGTTTTGGTGACCCTCTCCTCTTTGGGTATCAGGGTGAGGAAGGTGGCATTAAGGGCTGGGAGGAATTTTCCAAAGCTGCAGGATTCCTCAACTAGTTTCCATACTTCTTCTCTTAACATTGGCCAACAAGAGTGGAAGAAGTTCATTGTGAAACCATGTAGGCCTGGAACCTTGCCTGTGGGTAGCTCCTGTATGTCTTGATCTACTTCCACCTAGCTTATGGGAGTCATGAGGGCCTTTTTTTCTTCCTGGGTAATGAGTGTTGGGATGTTGGTTGTCACCCTTTCGATTGCCTCAGCACAATCCTTTGGGGGCTCTGAGAGGAGGTCTTTGTAGAAGCCGGTGAGCTCCTACGTGATGTCTTGGTGGGAGAGAAGGGTGGTGCCCTGAGCGTTTTCCAGCTTTGTTATGTGGTTTATAAAGTGCTTGTGGATCATAGAGTGATGGAAACAAATTGTGTTTGTTTCCCCTTCTTTGAGCTATTGAACCCTGGATTTCTGTCTCTAGAGAATTTCTTCCTGTTTGATCCATTCTTCCAGTAGTTGCTTGATGTGTTTCTCCTCTTGTTGTTGAATTGGGGTGTACCCAATTTGAATAGCCTACTTCTGTAGGGATTTGAGCTTCTGTTCTAGGAGTTTTCTTTCTTGGGAAATGTTTCCGAAGAGTTCTTTGTTCCACTTTTGCACTTGTTTCTTGAATTATTTCATCTTCTGCTAGAAGAAGTACATCTTGGTTCCCTTCTGGATTTCAGTCATGTTTCACCAGTGATGAGCCATTTCTTGGAAGTCCGGATGGGAAAGCTAAAACTTTTCAAATTTGAAGGGTTTGAGCTTTGGGGAGACCATAGTATAAACCTAAAGCTAAACCGACCAATGGTCTGAGCCTGCTTTGGGGAGGATGTTGGACTCTATTATGGGGCCTTCCAAGAGAAGGGTCTCCAAGGGAAGAAATCGATTGAGCCTGCAGGTGATTTTTTGGGGTCCCGTTCACTTGTGACTCCAGGTGAAGGTGTCGTTGTCATTCTCTATGTCTACTAGCTTGTGTTGATCTAGGAGCTCCTGGAATTTTATGGTGTCTTGTTCCATTCTCTTCTTCCCAACTTTTTTTTCCTTTAGTGTGAGGATCATGTGGAAGTCTCCACCAACGATCCACCTCTGGTTTTCGGCTATAGAGCTGAGGTAGGCTATGTTCTAAAGAAAAAGGTATGTTTCCTGAATGTTCTATGATTCGTAGGAATTAGTGATCAAATCATCCTTGTGAGATCCTATGGACCCATAATGGGATGTGAGAGTTCCTGGAGTGGAAAATCCTTGTTTGAGAATGACCGTATCCGAGTTCCAGAGGATGGCCAGGCTAAATACAACATCTTTCGAGTCTATATGGTATGAATTGCAAGTACGCCAACATATTTTGAGTATTTTTTCCACGACCTTCCCTGCGCATTTGGTTTCTTGAAGAAGGTGGATGTCCAGGTCTTCCATTTTGATGCACTTTCAAAGAATCCTTTGCTAGGATAATCCATTTAGGCCTATGATGTTCCAAGTGATGGCCTTCATGGTCAACAATTTGATGGGTGGGAGAAGGATCTCTCAGAGAGCTTGTGTATCTGTCCTAAGTTGATCATGTAGTTGTCGGCTTCCTTTATGAGTTGTTGCGTAGTCTTCCTTCCTCATATTTTGTTCTCTTTTGGGATTCTTCTCTGATCGCAGTTTGGATCTCCTCTGATGCCTAGACATATGGTGGCCCCTACTGATGAGTCCAAAAAGACCTTGTGGACTTTTTTGAGCTGATATTCTGATCAGTTCTGTAGGTATTTTTTGTTGAGAGCTTCTTCAAGTCTGTCTAGATCTATTCTCGCTAGGTCATGTTCATCCATTTCCATGACTGTTTCTTCTTCCTTTTCTAGTTCTTTTCTTGAGTCTGGGCAGATCTGTGTGTCGCCTGGGATTCTCGGGGTCGGGTGCTCCTTTGGTTGTTGGTTTTCCTTGTTATTGCTTCCTTTTATTCCCATTTCCTTGTGGGGGTTTTCCACTTCTTCTCCCTCTAGGAGATTGATTAGGGCTTCAAAGGAGTTGGTGTTGGGATTTTTCCTGCCATTGTCGGTGGCTGGCTTCTTCTACATTTTCCTTCTCCGATTCTGTACCTGAGTGAATCCATCCTTTGATTTTTCTTCCTCGGCTAGCTTGGGGGGGGCATTGAGGGGGAAGTCTTTGAAGATATGTCCATGCTCAAGACACTTTTTACATCTGAATGGGATGTGTTCATAATCTATGGTTTGAGTCGAGTCCTCATCCTGGTATTCTATGGTTATAATTCCTGGGAGGGCTTTGGATATGTCCATGTAGACACATATTCTGGCATAAAAGGTGTAATTCCTTTTCTTGGTGGCTATTGAGGACTTGGCATTCTTGCCTAGAGTATTGTCGATTCCTGATAAAATTTCTTCTAACCAAAACTCCCGAGGTAGGGAATAAAGGCGAATCCATACCAGGGCATAGGAAAAGTTTTCCTTTTCTAGGCATAAACGTTCAATCCAGAAGCACAGATAGAGCACCACCAAGTTGTAGAAATAGGGCCCTCCTTCGAATACACAGTCTTTTTCCTCCAAGTTGTAGAATATGACTGTGAAGAACCCCTTGGAGCTCAGCTGGAGCTCGTAATCCCCCTTGAGGTTCCACCAAGATTTGATCCAGTGAGCCAGGTCTCTTTCCGAGGGCCAGAGGCCAAGGAACTTGCCTATGATGACACGATCTCTCATGAATTGAGTGTGTTCACCTATTCTGTTTCTCTTTATGGCATGTCATGGCATAATCGAGGCTTGAATAATACATTTCCCTGGTATCCAAGCCCAAGCTTCTTTTGGATGCGAGATCTCTGCATCCATGTTCATGCATGTGCTTCCATGTGTTCCTTCCTGGAGGTATTGTTCTCGCAGGTGCGGAGGCGTTTCGAAGGACGGTCTGCGTGCGCGAACATTCTCCGGATCATTTGCTGCAATGTTGCAGTATGAGGGGACTTTCCCCCCCCCTTCTGCATTCATTCTGCTGAGCTGGTCATTACTCCTGTACGGAATGCGGCAGGTGCATGCAGAGGTGGTCGACGGATGAAAGGGGGGAGAATCGTTGGAGCATGAAACCCTAGTTGCAGAGCATCATCGCCAGGAAACCAATCAATACGACGTTTAATATTAATATTATAGGATAAATATCATTAATTTTAAATTATAGTTAATTTATTAATATTAATATAAAATAATATATACAACTATATATCTATTTTAACTCTAAAGTCAAGAACATTCAATTTCTAGGTACAAACCTTTATTATCATAAACAAAATCAAAGTTTCAAAATTCCAAATTTATATTTAAAAACATTAAAAATAATATTCAATAAAATTTAAATAATTGTTTATACTATTCTTTAAGTAAAAAGTGTTATAACATTATATAAATTACTATAAATCTTGATACAATATTATAATATTCTATACTAAATCTCATGTTGTTATTGGTCGGAAACATAATCAAGACTATAAATATGAATCCCTACTCCGCCAACCTGTAATTGTTGGGTGAAAAATGTATATGACTGCATAATCAAGACTATAAATATGAATCCACCACTCTGCCAATCCGCGAGTTCATAATTGTTGGGTGAAAAATGTATATGACGGAAGTGTTGGGTGCAAAATGTATATCATGGAACAATCTTGACCTGAAAAATGAAAAGTAAAAATAAATGTGAATAATTAATTGAATAAAATTTAACAAAACATTATCAGATATTAATAATGAATTCTATATTTAATATTAATATTATAGGATAGTTATCATTAATTTTAATTTATAGTTTATTTATTAATATTAATATAAAATAGTATATACAAGTATATAACCATTTTAACTGTAAAGTCAAGAATGATCAATTTCTAGGTACAAACCTTTATTATCATAAACAAAATCAAAATTCCAAAATTTCATATTTACATTTAAAAACATAATTTGTAGGTACAAAATTTTATTATCATAAACAAATCAAAATTCCAAAATTCCAAATTTACATTTAAAAACATTAAAAACAATATTGAATAAATTTAAATAATTGTTTATACTATTCTTTAAGTAAAAAGTGTTATAGCATTAAATAAATTACTATAAATCTTGTTACAATGTTATAATATTTTATAAATTACTAAATCTCGTGTTGTGTTGTGGTATGTCAGACTAGTGATACAAAAACATGACTATAAATGTGAACCCAACAAGGGAATTGTTGGGTGAAAAATGTATATGACGAAAGTATTGGGTGCAAGATGTATATCACGGAACAAGATAGAAATGAAAAATGAAAAATAAAAATATATATGAATAATTAATTAAATAAAATTTAAAAAAGAATTATCACACTATATATAATATTAATACTATAGAATATATATCATTAATTTTACTTTATAATTTATTTATTAATATTAATATAAAATAGTGTATACAAGTATATATCCATTTTAAGTCTAGAGTCAAGAAGGATCAATTTCTAAGTATAAACCTTTATTATCATAAACAAAATAGAAATTCCAAAATTCCAAATTTACATTTTAAAACATTAAAAATAATATTGAATAAAATTCAAATAATTGTTATACTATTTTTTAAGTAAAAAATGTTATAGAATTATATAAATTACTATAAATCTGGGTAGAATGTTATATATTCTGTAAATTATTAAATCTCATGTTGTATTGAAGTTTTGGGTGCAAAATGTATATCACTAACAAGATGGACATGAAAAATAAAAAATAACAATAAATATGAATAATTAATTGAATAAATTTAACAAAACATTATCACATATTAATAATGAATACCATATTTAATATTAATATTATATGATAGATATAATTAATTTACTTTATAGTTTATTTATTAATATTAATATAAAATAGTATA
>ML792104.1:32300-48645 GCA_009831015.1 Picea engelmannii | reverse complement strand
TAAATCAAATAGTAAGTACAACTTATAGCACACAATATCTTCTTGATGTCTACGACATCCCAGTTACCTCAATACTATAGTCATTTGACTATCACATAGATCATCATCCTGTAGGTTAGTTCACCAATAACACATATTGATGCGGATACATCACAAATTTATATAAGAATCCAGATTTGTATTGACGCCCAATCAAGAAATGTTTTCCTATTTACATCACGCATTGCATTTATACATTCACAATATAACTTGAATTGGTGTACTTGTATCGAACTTGCCCATTTAATTTTCATGTTTAACAAATCAAATAACTATCTTTTTTTTTTCATGAGCATATATCATGTAATATACAAATAGGCCTAGAGGTACACATCTCAATGTCTAACAAAGTNTAAGTGACTCAAAACAAATGCTAAACTTTGAATTATCAAGATTAGTAAACAACAATGTTCTAACTACCTAAGGTCAAAATACGGGGCATTACATTCCACCCGTGGCGATCGGTACATCTCGACCCTGGATGAGTCACAAGTTTCAAGTATATTTGGCTTGCATACTATTAGATATACTCTTGGGTTTATAGTGGCAATCGATGGATTTTAACCTGGGCCATGCCCATGTAATCCTAATGTGTTACCAATTTACCCATGCCTTAGAAAAAAAGGTAATTCTTCTTACATACAAGCAACTAAAAGGATAGATTCACATATCTGATGGTACTGTTGATGACGCCCCATTCCTCCCATAGATTAATGAATTTGTTAACAACAAAACCCTTGTTTTCTACACACAAGAGCCTTGTTCTTGCCATGGCTGGATGGATTTGAATATATCAAAACCGTCATATTCTGCACACATTCATCTTGCCTAGATCAAAACCCCCATCTTCTTCACACAATCATCTTTTTCCCACAAGAGCACACTAAGAGATGGATATGAAAATGAAAATAGATTCTCTACTAATGCCTAGAGTACCCCAGTTCGACACACTGAATAATATATGCATGGGACTATTAAACATGTAGCAGCGAGATTACAAAAATCGAAACAACCTCATATCAAACCTGAAACTTAGGATAAAATTGAAATGGAGACAAGGCGGTGCTAAAATCTTAGTGATAAAACTCCATAAAATAAAATTTTAATAAAACTAGTAGAATCTGCAACCTTACGCTTTCCCAAAACCTATAATAGTAGAGCATTTAATATGACTTTAAATTGAATTAAAATTGAACAGTACATGACAATTTATAACATTTTTTAAATTATTTGTTTAAAATTTATTTTTCAAGTCTGACAATGTTTTAAATCAAACTCTTATACACCAAGGACAATTATGTCTCGCCAAAATGACCGACCAATGAATAATTTCAATGTAAGAATTTAAAATTTTTCATAAATATTTTTAGTTTTCATAAAAATTAAGCTAAATGGATATATTTACAAAACATTGGAATATTTTTGAAGAGTGTGGTTAATTAATATGAAGTCAACTTGCATTGACTTCATACCAAATGCTATAGTCCTTCACCAGGAAGGGACTAATAAGTTCATGGTTATTATGGTATTTATCCTTCACCAGGAAGGGACTAACAAGTTCATGGTTATTATGGTATTTATCCTTCACCAGGAAGGGACTAATAAGTTCATGATTATTATGGTATTTATTTGGCAAGCTAGGATAAAAAGTGTAAGTATGAGAGGATGGTTGAGTCCAAAAAAAATTGATACTAAAGTCAATGAAATAATAATGGAAGAAAAGATAGTGTATGAGTAGTTATGAGATAGGAGGAACTTGACACATCACATGATTACATCAATGTTTACAAGTATGATGTTATTATGCCTTTTCTCTAAGTCCATTTGGTAGTGTACAATTTAAGCGAGCACATTTGGAGTTACAACACTATACATTGTGTACAAATTTTCTATGAAACCTATGGGTCGAAGCTACAAATGGCCCAAACCCAATGTTATTAACAGATTCAGACGTATATCCCTAACTGACTACTATTGGTCTGGATTTATGAGCATAATGAAATGAAAACACAAATTTATAATATTAACATAGACACAGTGAATAATAACAGAGATACAATAAAACTTGACTTCTATTAAATAAGAAATGTGTTGAAACTATAAAATGAAAATTGAAACAAGCTTGGTAGAATGGTGGCAACTTATCTCTGAGAAGAGATGTGATGGCTATGCTCATTCGTAAGAATATGAGTACAATGAGGATGTAAATGAACTTTTACATCAAACATGAATTCCAAAACCCTAGACATCCAAAAACCTAACCCTAGGAGATGGAGCGTGAAAAGTCATGTGGGTCTTGTTCGGGTAAGTTAGTACATCAACTTCCCGGGGTCATAACTTTTGCATACGATATTTGTTTTCGGCACATGATAGCCCATTGGAAATTTCTATCCCATGACTACACATTATGTCATCAAACTCTAACTCCAACAAAAGTGTGACTATGGCAGTCCCAAAAAATGAGGTTTAGGGCCTCAAAAAGACCCCAGAAGTTTAGGACCCGAAAAGCTAGAAAAATATTTTTCAAGATCAAAATTGAAACTGCCAAGAGAACATCTATATGTGAGTCAGTTGGAATATGTGGGTGGCCAGCAATATCCACCTGGATCAATCCTCTGCCCTTAGGAAGCAATGGTCTCCATTGCGTTGAGTCCCCCCATCATATGAGGAAATTTATGTTGAACTTGGCCCCGGGTGAGCCACTTTTCTTGGTGCAAGAGCTGCCCTACTTTGACAACACAATAACGATGAAACCTCTATTGGAGAGTTCTATTGACCTATGTTTCCACGATCTAATCTGTGGATGCTTGTTCCATGCAGTGAGGGTTGATATTTTTCAGTGTTAACTATTATGTTACCTTTGAGGTGTCCAATAATGGTGGAAAGTATGGTTGAAGGAGGTCCATATTAAACACTAGGTGCAATCCAAGGAAGAGGGGAATGTTGATCTCAAAATAATTTTCAACCACATCCTTGGTGATGGTATAAGGTCCATAGTGGAGTGGACGAAGCTTCTGATGGGGTCGTGTAAGGTGTTATTTCTGCAAGTGCAACCAAACTTTATCTCCCACCTGAAACTTGTGTGGCACCCAGTGTTGATCATGGTGCTTCTTATACTTGGCATTGGACTTCTAAAAAATATCATGAACCTGTTGATGGATGTGTTGGATCCTCTCATGAACTAGATAGCTTTGTCGACTTTAGTGTATGCATGGGGCGAGTCTTCTTGGGTGGCCACAAGGGGTAGTGCAACATCCATGGGACCCAATGGTTGAAATCTCAACCCCACTTGAAAGGGGTTGTGGCTAGTTGAGATATGTATGGCCCTGTTGTAGCTATGTTGATGATAGGGAAGACTCTCATCCTATGTGCAATGATTCTTGTAATTGCTAATGCGCAGGATATGCACAATCATCTGGTTGAAGACCTCGATTTGGTCATCCATTTGGGGGAGGAAGGAAGTGGATTTGGTGAGCTTGGTGTCTAGAAGTGACTAGAGGCTCAACCAGAATGTGTTGACAAACCACATATCTCGATCCAAGATGATGGTTTTTGGTATCCCAAGATGTAGCCACACTCGTTTGAAGAAGATCTTGGCATTGGCCTCTGCTATGATGCTCTTCTTGTAGGCGACCAAAATTGCCATTTTAGAAAAACAATCTACCACTATAAAAACACAGTCATGTCCCCGATTTCTTGATGGAAGGCCTGACATGTAGTCCATCGAGATCGATTCCCAAGGCCTTTCATGAGTAGGTAGAGGGGTGTATATGCCTTGTTTATTAATGACCGGTTTGGAAATGGTGCAAGAAGTGTAGGACCTAATATACTTCCTAACATCCTGTCTAAGTTTTGTCCAATAGAAATGTTGTTGCAGCATTGCCATAGTCTTTTCTACGCCGAAGTGTCCTGCCACCCGAATGTAGTGGGATTCCCAAATCAACTTCCCTCGTTCATTTGAGGGAACAGAGAGATGGACCATGTGGCAGAAAAACCATTCTGAATATGGTAATCAATGGAAATTGTGTTTGCACCCAATATCTGGTAGGTGGTGGCAAAGTCTGGATATCTCTCATAGAGTTGGGGCCATCCAGAGGTCTCATGGTCCCAGGCATTTATCACTGTGGTGAGTGTTGAAACTGGCGGGCGGCTAAGGAAATCAACAACGCAGTTGGTGCTTCTTGTATTATACTTGATGTTGATATGGAATTGCTACAAGTATGCAGACCACTTCTGATGGAGGTCATTCTCCAATTTTCCTTGTGTCTGCATGAACTGCAATGGCTAATGATCGATGTGGATGATTGTCTCCTTCCCAAGAATGTAATGCCTCCATTGGTGGTAGGTTTGTACAATGGAATACATTTCTTTTCATAAGTAGGGTACTTACAGACATCATCTGATAGTGTCTCACTATGATAGGCCATGGGGTGTCTGTTTTGAGTGAGAACTGTGCCCACAACATAGTCTAAAACATCTGTCTCAATCTCAAAGGGTTGTTGCAGGTCGAGTAATGAGAGAACTAATGCTTAACACAAGCGCTAATTCAAATCATCAAATGATTTTTGTTGCGATAGGCCCCACATGAACGTTTCCTTACCACCACCCCTGATTACTTGGTTGAGGGCCCATGCAATATGGGAGAATCCCAACATGAACCTACGATAGAAATTGGCAAGGCCTAAAAAGCTCCAAATCTCAGTGAGTGTGGTTGAGGTTGTCCAGTCACAAATGACCTATATCTTGGCTAGATCCACATACACCCCATGATCATAAACAATGTAGTCTAGGTACTAGACCTTGTTCATGACAAAGGAGCATTTTTTTCAAATTTCTGTATAGCTTGTGTTTTCGCAAAGTGTGCAAAACCTATTGAATATGTTGCAAATGTTGCACCCAATTCTTATTGTACATGAGGTTGTCATCCAGATACACCACCACAAAATAATTAGTGAAAGGCGATAAGATATCATCCATCATCATCATGAAATTTGTTGGGGAGTTCCTCAAACCAAAAGGCATGACTATTGGCACAGGGGTAGACCCAGGGTTCAAGACTTCAACAATGCAACAACAAAACCCTAACTACTGGCCCTTTAGACAACACCTGCAAAGCAGATGAAGTCTCACCTGAGGTAGAGGTAGGGGTGGTTGCAGTACTCATATGTATGCAACCTTAGCTGGGACATGGATCTATGACTATAACACCTTAACAGAGCACTTAGTAGTTATAGTTAATCAATATCCAACCTTAGTTTACAATGCAGTTAAACCCTAATAAAAGATCAGTGCAGTATTCACACATATCCAATAGATTCAAGCACCAAGCATACCAACATAGATTAGATCTAGCATTCATTCACATTATTCATCACTAAGCTACCATATTAGATCCTTTTAAGCATATATTAGAGAACTAAGCATTCAATCACATAGATAAGAAAACAACCATAAAACACAAAGAAATCACAACACAAGATATACGTGGTTCACCCCCACCCTGGGGCTACGTTCACCAACTCTTTGTCTTCTTTATTAGCTTATTTCAATCTTACATGCACAAAGCCCCAAAACCAACTCCGTAGAGGATTGGAGATCTGTGCACCTTGTCAGATCCTCTTTGTTGGCACAGGGGTAGACTTAGGGTTCAATACTACAAAAATGCACCAACAAAACCCTAATTACCGGTCGTTTTGTCAACACCTATGAAAAAGATGAAGTCTCACATGAGGTAGAGGCAGGGGTGGTTGCAGGACTCAGGTGTGTGCAACCTTAGCTGGGACACAGATATTTGATTGTAATACTTAACATAGCACTTAGCACCGATAGTTCATCAATATTTAACCACTATCTATTGCACAAATGAAACATAGCATCACATCATTCACTCAGATCTGATGTATCTAAGAACTTATCATGAAGAGGTAGATTAAATCTAGCAGATTCAAGAACTAAGCATATTCACATAGGTTATATCTACATTCATATACATCATTATCACAAAGCATAAATAGATCTATCTATCTGCATCAAATCACTTAACAAGTAAAGACATAAACACATCAAGACATTGCAAAAAGAAGAGAAACACAACATGTACATGGTTCACCCCCACCTTGGGGCTATGTCCACCAACTCTTCTTATTTATTATATTTTTCAAGCTTCTTGCAGGAGATCTGCGTGCACTCTGCCAGATCCTCCTCATTCAAGCTAGGGTACAACACAAAGCCTTCTTACAATTACTTGCACATAGCTCTGCAAGTCTCACACAGTATGCACAAGCATCTACAATCCATACTTAGCACTTAGCTCAATATCACACAAATATGTATATTTCCACTCCTTACATTGCCTAGACATCTATTTATACATTACCAAATAGGCCTAAACATGGGTAAACCCATGAGATGACATCCCATACCCGTTACATAATCCCAAATCCCAAAAAGGACCCAAAAATGGGCCGAGATCCCGTGATATCTTATTCATATTGCACTCTGTCTTTGACAAGCTGTCAAAGTCCCAAAATATGTCAAGCTTGACAAAGGATCTCCCAAAACTTGGTCAAGGGCCAATAGGCCCCCAACACTCACCTGTGACTCATCCCAAGTCACTCTAATCTGGGTAGTTCTGCATCAAAATCCTTGAGCGTGGCTCGAGATGCTTGGACTTGTTGTTGTTCCATGACCTTATATTCAGAAAACTCTTGGATGGATGGGTCATTGACAGGTCCTTCTAGGCATTGTTCAGCTATAGTGACAACCTGCTCCAGTTATGCTCCCCGACCTTCAACATCTGTGAACAATCGATAGGCTTTATCTTGTATAGGTTAGAGCCTCCGAGTTACTTCCATAACTCTGCTATGGATAGTGTGGATCTATTGTTGGGAGGTGTCTTTCTTTTGGGAGCGTTTCATTATTTCCACAACTAACAAGGGTGTCAGCTGCACCTGTATATTTTTGGCTTGTTACTTTGCCTCTTGGAGCTGCGACTCCAGTTCCTTCAATTATTTATTCTCAGTGAGTTTCTCTTAGGTCTGGGTACTGCGATCAGTGAGTTTCTTACATTCCATAGAAAGGAATTTTATTCTCTCAACTACCCTTCGAGCAATTTCTTTTCTTTGATCCCTTACATCATGTGGAGTCTCGGGCACTACAGGGAGCTCTAAGTCTGTTATGCATTGCTGTAACTGCTGGATATCTTCTGCGAGCTGCTCCACTTGCTGTGTGGCTCGATCCTCTGCCTTTATTTCTATGATTGTCATAGATCAAAGTGCTTTATTTACCACTTCTTTCACTTCGATTTGCTCTGCGAGCAACTATTCTTTTCCTTGTTGTATCTGTTCTTTTTCTTCATCGAAATTCGCTTGGAGAGCAATCTTTTCCTGTTCTACAGTTTAGCGCTACTCTACAAGTACTCCTTGCACTTGCGTCAAATCCTAGGTGGCTTGTTCTGTTTCCTCTTGTGCTCAGCGAAGACGAGCTTCGGCTGTATCAGCTAGTCGGTGGAGTTGGGTTGGATAATCTCCCAACTCTGGTTCTCCCAATGGTAGGGGCATAGTGGACACTGTGCGACTGGACTGAAGGGCATGTTGTACCCCTCGGAGTTCAACTTCAGTTCTATCATACATTCCTTCCTGCTTGGCCACTTGTTTTTCTGCTATTTCCAGTGAAGCATCGTTCAGGGCTGCTATGATGAAGTCAAAATTGTCGTAGGTGAGGACAGTCTGCATATTGGTCATGGTGGCTTTTGACTTCTTCCAGAAAGAAGGTTTCAGGGGGTAAACCTTCCTCTTCTTCAATGGATCAACAACGTCTATGGGTGGTGTTACTTCGTTGGGCTTCTATCCAGCTTCTACTTTGTCACCACCCCCTCGATCAGGTGATATAGAAGCAGTCTTCACTAAGGTGTTGCTTAAGTCTTGAACCTCTTCAGTCTGCTTCATTTTTCTAAGTCCGGGTGTCTTCTTTTCTTTAGGTGTGGTCTCCAAGCTATCAAGGTTGGACATCTCTACAGGGTTGGTAGGACTAAGGAGGTCAACGAACCATTCCTTAGTGATTTTCTCAAGGTCTTCTTCTGTAAGATTATAATATGTCTAGAGCTGCTCTTTATGTTCATCTGCATGCACTGTAATGTAGGTGAAGTGCATATTTGCGCTGAACTTTATTAGGGGTTGGAACCTCTATAAGGTATTCAAAGTCATGTGAGGCTCGACTTTGATGGATTGCTTTAGCTGGAGGTAGTATGTATGGAACACAACATTCGACTGCCATTGTTTGTTCATATTAGTTGAATACCATAGGGTAGCGAACTTCACGGAAAGTAGTTCAAATGACTCTATGTATGGGAAGGTCGCTCCTTCCGACATCTCCCAGGAAACAAATGCAATGAGGACCAGGAGCTAGCTAAAATGAAATTCATAACCCTGATCCTGTGCTTCTCGGAAATCTAGTTCCAAATGGTTAACTAGGTATTTCACCCAGTTCATCTATAGTCCTTTCACGCACTTCCCTGCGAGGTCAACGACAAAGCCAGTGACCTGCATAGGTCAGTTCTTTCTTACTAAATTTCCAGCTATCAGTTGACATGCGAGGTGCACTGTGCCACTATGGATGGAAGCTACGTTGTAGCCTCTTATTCCCTTCTTAGCATTGCCATAGGTGTCCTTGATCTTCTGTGCTAGTGCGCGATCTATGGCTTGTACTGGATAAAAGTCCTGTGGGTTAGTTCCTTTCATACTCAGGCATGTGATCCTATGGATCAGCGTTGGGTCAATTGTAATGTGATGGTCTAGCCATAATTATCTACCATGGTAACACAATAGTAGCGTCTTGACATAGGCACTGACTTCCTAGTGTCTTCCGAAGTGTGGAATCTTCATGATGTTCAACAGGGTGGACTACGCGAGGTCCATAGTCCACTGCTAAGGGATGATCTTAGAGTTCTTCCCTTTAGTTCTGGTTAGGGACTTGTATGGGGTGAGCATACCATAGACCTTGCGATCTCCGAGATTGAAGTCACTGAATTTTAGTGTTGTGATCTTAACCTGGTATTTTCGAACTACGCGTATCCCCTTCGGGAGGTACGTAGTAATTATGGTTCACTCAAAATCACGTGGTACACTATCAAGATTCACCGCACTAGCTAGAGGCGGAATTTAATCAAGAAAGATGGTTGGAATCAGTTTTTTATTTGCGAGGTTGTCTTTATTCTTGGTTCTCTTTTCTATTGATGGTCGGTATGGTCCGGCTCCACAAGCAGTCGATGGAGAATCTTGCACCATTCTCGTTGATGAAGCTTGTACACCTGTAGACATTGACATGACTCTTTTAGTCATGAGGTCGATCAGAACTTCTTCAACAACTTTCTTTGCAATTCTCAACTCATCTGACATGCACGCTCGATGTTAACAATCTCAGGTTCAAAGAGTAACTTAGACACTACAATAAGATAGAGGGCAATAACACAATGGTCACTATGTAAAATCAACGAGTCTTTGGGCTCAAATTCACGGTTAGAAAAAGTGTTCTCGGTGCATGGCGCAACGGGATAAATAGAATACTTGGTAACAAATCTCTTGCAACGGGCGAGAAACCTTCATTAACTTTGTTCTGTCCATTATGGCCTGGTTCAACGGTCTGGTGGCGAACCATAAATGCATTTCTACCTCTTCGGTGGGTCGGCCAAATGGTTATATTGTTCCCAATAGTTATATTTCTTCTCCATGGCAAAGTACCATGTGACGTTGTTATGATATTTCGACGAAGTTCCAATTTTGCAAATTTTCCTTTTTCAAAGTTCTCTTTGGAACCTTCTGTAACTTGTTGATCTTAGATCTCTTCTTAATATCTTCCTAGACTTCTTCCCAGTGAAATTTTTCTCAGTATTCCTTTTTCCATTCTGACTCTTATCTTATTTTGGACTAGTTACTTTGCACTGTTGAAATTATTTCCTAAGGTTCGAGGGTGATACTTCTTCTTTATCCGGAATAGGTAGTTCAATATTTTGTGGGTTTTCTAGTGTTCTTGCAACTTTGGCATCCGGGTCTCTAGTGTTAAATAGCTTCGATTTGTTCTTCTATTCTTCAATCAAGTGTGTGATCCTTCTAGTCATGAATTCTTTTAAGTATTGCTTCTGCTGCTCTAAAAATTCTTCTTCTTCTTTCCTTCTGGCCTGATTTCTTTCAATCCAAGGTTTTCTGAGCAACATAGTAAATCGAGCATTGTTCTCAATAAATTTAACAATCTCAAAATCCTCCTCTGTCGAAGTCCCATTGGCATGCATAGGTATCTTGGCATGCATAGGTATCTGGGTGAACTTTCCACATAGGTTTATCATCTTTCCTCTAAATAAACCTATTCCTCCCAATGAAGGAGTCATAGCAGGCTTCCCTAAAATTTCCCAAGTTTTTTGTGTCATGATATTTACCTGTGTTTCCTCATATAGAACACATTCAACGCTGAAGTATCCTATTCTTTCTTCAAGGATTTATTTTTATTTAAAGAACTCTGATAAATTGACATGTCAGTGGTCATTTAAGGTTTCTTTTATCTGTAGCAATACTTTCTCTGATTCTTTCTGGGTTTTTCCATCATCATATTTTATGGATGTGCCTTAGGGTTTTCTTGTCTCATTTTCATTCCTTCAATTTTAGCAATCATTCTAGGGAAATCCAATACTGCATGGTCCATAGATTTGCAACAAAGACAACTAGGTTTTCTCCTAAGGAATTTCTTAGCAAGATGTCTCGGTTTTCTGCAACTGTAACAGAGGGTTAATCCTCTCTTTCTTTTAAATGATCCCCAACCTTTCCTATACTGCGTGCTAGGATCATGGTAGCCAACCTGCAAAAATTTCTTTCTAGGATCCTGCATCCAGTTATTAGTCCAAACATTCTTTCTATGCATAGGTATAACATATCTTTCACTATTCTTATCATATCTACACATATCAAAACTTTTTTCATCTATTAGTTCCCTAGTTTTCAAGCTAGGACAAAATCTATCAAACATACCTAGATCCATACTATTGAAACGAAAATTTACACTTATCTTACTTCTACAAAGCACAAATCTTTCAGATCTAAAATTTTTCACTATTATTACCTTTATCAGAGAACAGAGCTTGCAGATATTACCTCTTTTATTCAGATCGAGCTTCTTTCTTAAGCACAGAACTTGCAGATCTTATCTCTTTTCTTCAGTTTGGGATTCTTTCTTAAGAAAAAATATTTTATAAATCAAGTAGAATAATGCGCACTAAAGCAACATATCTATGCACAGAGCTTCCACAGTTTCAGTTCGGATCATCGCACAAATCTTCTTCTTCCTCAGTTCCCAGTAATCACAGTTTTAGGTCCCGACAACAGAACCATTTGGTGGCATAGGGACAGACCCAGGGTTCAACGCTACAATGACACACCAAAAAAACTCTAACTACCGGCCCTTTCGGAAACACCTACGAAGCAAATGAAGTCTCACCCGATGTAGAGGAAGGGGTGGCTACAGGACTCAAGTGTTTGCAATCTTAGCTGGGACACATATCTTTGATTGTAATACTTAATAGAGCACTTAGCACCGATAGTTCATCAATATTTAACCACTATCTACTACGCAAATGAAATAGAGCATCGCATCATTCACTCAAATATAATGTATCTAAGAACTTATCATGAAGAGGTAGATTAAATCTAGCAGATTCAAGCACTAACCATATTCACATAGGTCATATCTACATTCATATACATCATTATCAAAAAGCATAAATAGATCTATCAATCTGCATCAAAGCACTTATAAAGTAAAGACATATACACATCAATACATCGCACAAAGCAGAGAAACACAACATGTATGTGGTTCACCCCCACCCTGGGGCTATGTCCACCAACTCTTCTTCTCTATTATCTTAGTCAAGCTTCTTACAGGCACATAGCATCAAAATCCTACTTTGCAGAAGACAGGAGATCTGTACGCACTCCGCCAGATCCTCCTCCTTTGAGCTAGGGTACAACACCAAGCCTTCTTACAATTACTTGCACGTAGCTCTGTAAGTCTCACACAGTATGCAAAAGCATCTACAATTTGTACTTAGCACTTAGCTCAATATCACACAGATATGCATATCTCCACTCCTTAAATTTCCTAGACATTTATTTATACATTAAAAAATAAGCCTAAACATGGGTAAACCCATGGGCCGACATCCCATACAAATTACATAATCCCAAATCTCAGAAAGGACCCAAAAATGGGTCTAGATCCCCTATTATCTGCTTCATCTTGCACTTTGTCTTCTACATGCCGTCGAAGTCCTAAAATAGGTCAAACTTGACCAAGGATCTCCCAAAACTTGGTCAAGGGCCAACACTCCTTCCCTGAGTTAGGTTCAAGAACAGAGCCTTACACAGTCTGTGCACAAAGAACTACATATGACTTGCACTTAGCTCTGCAAGTCTCAACATACACTACGCACAAAGCCTCTTACAATCTCTTCAACTTATCATAGCAGTCCTTCTCCCCCCCTCTCTTCTTACATCTCCTAGACTTCTATTTATACATTACAAAAAGGACCTAAGAATGGGTAAACCCATGGGATGACATCTCCATACTCGTTACATAAGCCCAAATCCAAAAAATCCCTAAAAAGGGGCTAAGATCCCGCGATCTCTGCTTCGACTTGCGCTTTGCCTTTGACATTCTATCAAAGTCCCAAAAGTAGGTCAAACATGACCAAGGATTCTCAAAACTTGGTCAAGGGCCAAAAATGACCAACCATTCAAAAATACCTTCTTTGGACTTGAAGGCAATTTTCCATACATCTGTCTACTCTATTTGGATTTTATGGTAGCTAGACTTCAAATCAATCTTAATGAAGTATTTTTCCCCCTTGAGTTGGTCAAGGAGGTCATCGATTTAAGGAATCAGGTACACATTACTGACTATGATTTTATTTAGGGCCCGATAATCGATGCAGAGTCACCAGGTCCCATATTTCTTCTGCATAATCATGATTGGTCTTTCACATGGTGATGAGCTGGGTCAGATGTGCCCCTTTTGGAGCAGTTCTTGGATCTGATTCTTGATCTCTTCGTTTTTTGACATAGAGTGAGGATAAACTAGACCATTGGGTATTGGTGCTTCGGGGGTTAGATCGATTGAATGCTTGACTTGAAAGTGTAGAGGTACCCCAATGGGTGAGGAGAATATGTATTTATATTCTTCCACAACCTTATTCACTTGCTTTTGCTATGTGGAGAGATCGGTCATGGAGGACATGGATGTGGCTGCAACCTTTCACTCACTTTGAGATCAAATCACACACAAAAAAAACTTCTTGGTCTGAGAGATGACCTTCCTACATTGCTTGGAAGAGATCAGGGAAATGGTAGTAGGTGGGACTACCTTGAGTAGCTTGTACAATTTCCTATCCAAAGTAATAATAACATTGTGAGGCCTAAACTCATATACAACATGACGTTTCCATAAATAAGGTTGGCCAAAAAGAACATCACAAACTTCAAGGGGAGAAACATCACACAATACCTCATATTTGAAGGGATTGATGTTGTAGGATATTGTTGGCTATTGTGAATATTGCTTCCTTGGCAGATCCATCCAATGGTATATGGTTGCAGGTGCAACATTGTTGGCAAGGCCAACTTCTTGCAAACTCCACTGATATGCGGTTCTTCTATCTATTTCTATGAACGATGAAGTGTAGTGGAGTACCCTTCACCCACATCTATGAATGAAAGAGGAACTCACCTTCCTCTGGCTCATTAGGTTTATCGGGATGGTCATTGTGGTAGCAATGGTGGCACTAGGTTCTCTGTCAATAATTTTTCTCCCCTTTTCTAGTTATGATCCTGAGTCAGAACCCACATATTATTTAGAGGATTTCACCTTTTCCACCAATGGCTTCTTTGAGTGGAAATCAATAGTGTTATTCCAGGGGCTCTTATGAAAGTTGCACCACTTCCCAGTGTCTTTCTTTGTCTTTCAATTGTCCTTCTTTGTTTATATCTTAGACTGGTTTTCCTGAGACTTTCCATTTTTTATTTACCCTTTGTTCTGTGGGTTGGGGCTACCTTTCCCCTACTTCTTCTATGAGGGGTTCTCAGAATCAAACTTATGCATCTTTTGTTTAATCTTCTACTTGATTTTGACATCATATAGATAGGTCGCGCCCAAGGAAGAGATATCCAGAAACTCCATTTTTTTCTGGATGTATCTATGCAGACTATTGCGGTAATTGAGCACCATATGTCACTTAGAATATTTGATACCCATCTTGGTTCACAAGGTATGGAAGACATTAGTGAACTATGGCACTATTTGGTCTCTTTCCTGTCGTAGTGTGGCCCATCTTGTATAGAAATCACCATAACTTCCAACATGGTAGTATTGTTCCTTAATAGAATACTTGAAGGAACCCCAAGTGGGTTCAACTATAAATAATGTAGATCCCTCTATTTCCTTTTTCTCATAGAAACTCTCCCACCAATCTTTGACATGGGGGATGAACTTGAGGAGTGTAAATGTAATATTTTCTCTATTGTAAAAGTTGTGGACAGGAAAATACCCTTCTATAAGGTTTAACCATTTTTCTACGACATCCACTTCTATTTCACCTTCAAATATAGGAATATCAAAATTGATTCGTACCTTGAAGGGGGCGGCACCTCTACTTGAGGTAGATGTGTCACTTGTCAGTATCCATCGAAGGATTTGTGAAAATTTGTCCATTATCTTGTTCCTTTGTCGCTCGAGGGATTCCTTAATAATTTTTTTGAAAGGATCTCCTGTCCCATCGTCTTTATTTTTTCCCTCCATGGAATTTTTTTTGGGTGTGCGAGAGAATTTTTCCTCAATAGAAACAAGCTCGAGACCCAACTCTCTATACCCTGACCTCGTCGAGGACATGCACTAAAAATGACAAGGAGCATACTGCTATGATACCACTGATCCATATTTATGAGAGAAACAAAATGAAAACAAAGATTTATAATATTAACATAGAGACACGGTGAAAAATAACACAGATACAGTAAAACTTTACTTCTATTAAATAATAAATATCTTGAAACTATAAATGCATATTGAAACAATCTTGTTAGAATGGTGGCATCTTATCTTTGAGAAGAGATGTGACAGATACACTCATTCACAAGAAGATGAGCACAATGAGGCTCCAAAGGCACTTTTACATCAAACATGAATTCCAAAACCCTAGACATCCAAAAACCTAATCCCAAGAGATCAAGCACCAAAAGTCATGTGGACCCTATTGGGGTAAGTTGGTACATCAACTTCCCGAGGTTGTAACTTTTTCATACGATATCCATTTTAGGTGCATGATAGCCCATTGGAAAGGTATATTCGAGGAAAACACATTAATCCATAACATTCTACCACCGTCCACATTGTGACTATGGTCGAACAAAAAAAACGTTGTTTAGGGCCTTGAAACGACCCCAGAAGTTTAGGACCTGAAAAGATAGAAACAAACTACCAATATGAAAACTAAAATTGTCAAGAAGAAATATGTATGTGAGCCAAATGGAATAGGTGGGTGGACACTAATATCCACCTATATAAACTAGTCCAATGATGGCCTTCGTTACCACCTATCCAAGTGTTAAAATTCCTCGGCATTATCTTTTCCTTTGAGGCTTCCCCAAATGAGCTACCAAAAAATGTATTGGCCAAAGTCCTAAAAGTTTGATAAATGGAACTTGAATCCCTTATCCCATGTAGGGGAATATCAAATCTGCAATAAAGTGATAGTTTCTACCCATGTCTATTACTTTCCATGTTGGTTCCCTTTTGCCCATGTTTATGCCAAGCTAGAAAACCATATTAATTTTTTTAAGGGCCAACTCTAGTAGAGTCAACGGTTTTCATAGAGCTAGTTTGAACCTTTGTTGCACCCACAAAGAGAAAGGAGGATCAATTATTCAGGTCATATGAATTCAAATCCAATCTTTTTTACCTACATAGATCAAGATCATCACAAAATTGGAAGGAAAAGGGCCATGGAAAATCCTACTCATAAATTGCATCACCTTGGAAATGTAAATTCTAACCTTGTACAATATCTACTGCAAACTGATATTCAAAAAAGAACAGAAAAGATACAATGGCAAATACAAACATTACATAGAGATTTTTCACCTAGAAACCCAAACCGGGAAAACCAACATATATTATATTCATACATTGTGTTACATTGTTTACAATACAATATACATATAGGAGCCAACGGCATCCAAAACCCTAACCCAATGACCTGGATTAGTCCAAA
>ML792104.1:7366-20147 GCA_009831015.1 Picea engelmannii | reverse complement strand
TAAAAATGGGAATATCACACAACACATGCCCTTCTCTTAACAAAGCTTTCAATCTCCCACCATCGCCATGCATCCCATGTTCTTCTTCAAGTCTCGTGCCACAAATGTAAAGTTTGTTGTTAGATAAACATAGTCCCCATTTATAGGCTTACCTATTGGTAGCTCAGTTATCATCATTTAAATCTCAATTGATGAGCAGCCAACCCAAGTTACAGCGCCAACAAATTTCAGGTCAGTATCCACACAGATTGGCTTCTTCAGCACCATCTTGTCAAGTGACGTCGTAACTAGTAACAATTGTCGAGTTGTGTTATCATGATTAGAATAGTGCTTGGGAGCTATGGTGTTGGCCAAGACATCTAAATTCTCCAAGAGCTTACTGATGTTGATCTCATTGTATGGATATTTGTACTTCTCCGGTAGTATATGATCGGGAGAGAAGTTGTAGAGTATGTTGGTGCGGTTCTAGCTTGGTGTTTTGATTTTGGGCACCACTTGGCTCTGGTGATGTGCATTCATGTATGCCTATTATAACATGTTCAAACCATAAATGGGATAGGGCACATGATATGATGTTATAAGGGGATTAAACAGTGAAATTTCAAACATGGATCTTCACATAGAGATATCACTAATAGGCTGAAGGAATAATTCGGATTTCATGAAGAACTTCACTGCGCTTTCAGAACCCAGGTAAATGTCCTCACTGCAGTTAAAAATTCTACAGATTTCAAGTGTTCTTAAACATTGTTCGATGAGGAAGAAACGAATGATTTATGTGTTAATGAGTCTCCGTGCACCTACAAAGCTTATCATATGAGGTCTGTAGCCCGTGTTGATCTAGGATTGAAAATGAGAACAAGAATGACCTGAGTAGAGCCATTCTCTTCATGGCCTCTTTATGTGATACTTCTATTGCTCCTGTTCTTCTCAGAATGATCTCATTTAAGTGATTTCTTGTAAAGCTAGGTACCTTCATACTTGCTCCACAAATGAAGTTAGTTTCTTTATGCTTTTCAAACGATGGAAACCAAAAAAATGATTTGGAGGTGTTGCATGTGCATGCTAAACTTAGCTATGCAAAAATGATATTCATTTATTACAGATCCATTCTAATGGATTCTCCTCTTTGTGTTGCTCCTTCTTGACGAAATCTTCCTTGGATAGATGAGCTTCGTCATGGATACCTTTTAGACTATTGGTAATTGAAAAACTCTTACATCCGCTACCTCTTTCTGGGTGGGTGCTTGCACAACTCCCTTGCCATGCTTTGGATGGAGTTGTGGATGAAGCTTCTAACACATATCAACTCAATTACCACTCATGTTACAATGAGTGCAATAATTCTTACCCATTCTATTGGAAAGCAATCCCTTCTTCTCATTCTCCCCATTTTGCCTTTGGAGAGTGGTTTTTTCATCGTGCTTCCTTCATAAAGGACATGACTTTCTTCTATAAGAACATTCTTTTCCAACACATAGCCACACAATGGTTACTTAATCCACAAAAAGTACATGGATATGCATACCATAGATTTTGGACTATATGACTATTCTTCTCATAATTGAAGAAAACATTGGAGTACTCATGCTTGCCATACCTTTTAGAGCTATCCTTTGTGCTAGTTTGATGAGGGGAAATTGTTTTACCTCTTCGTTTGGGATGTTCATCTCTCTTCGGAGATGCTTTGCATTATTTTCTAATGCTTTTCCATGGTTGAAAGGTTATACCTTTCTTAATTCTGAATTGCATTTATTTTCACTATCATGAAGTGGTGTGTCATCTCCTTGCATGGTTTGTTTTTGTAATGGCCGGGGATTTTCTCTCTTGCTTCAAATGTCTTGGAGCATTCTCCAACTTTTTTATTGTCACTAACATGTCACAAACTTGCATAAAGAGGTTTGTCCTCAACCTATATGGGATTAGTCACTCCTTGGCAATTGATGTCAAGGCATTTTCCATCAAATCTGATCTTGGTTAGTGACTTACAGCCAATACCCCGAGTATGTTTCTCAAATGCAACAAAAGAAGCATCTACATCTTGATGGAAAGAACATGTTGAATTAATTACAGTGCATACCTCAATCATGGTTTGAACATTGACAGTGGAGGATGATCTCCTTTACATGGTAGGCTCTTCTTTCTCCTCCACTTCTTCACCATTTTGGAACTTTTCCAAAATCTCATCCTTGGCTTGCAACTCAAGTTTAAATTCTTGGATGATTCCCATGAATAATTCGCCATGAGATAATAATTTTTCTTGCAGCTCTTACTTCTTATCTTTAGAAAATTGCAATATGCTTCCCAATTCAGAATTGTGCTCCTGAATCTATTGATTTATCTCGTCAATCTCCTAAAGTATTTCTCTCTTCTGAGCTTTTCCAATGGTTTTCCTTTTGCAACCAATAAAAGTTCACTTCCAAACTACAAATGCAATAAATGAAATCTAGTCTAACAAAAAACAGAAAAATGTTAACACCCTTTAAACAACATATTTTGATACCAACTTGATCTGAAAATGGGCAATTTAAAAAATGACTCAGTTTTTCTCCATTCCAAATACTTATTAGATTTCTCACTTTTCCATTCTTCACAAGAAAATTTTCAATATAATATTTAAAACAAAAATTAAAGCAATTAAGCACATAAAAACAATATGCAAAATAGATTGTTAGTGGAGTTCACCCTTGTGGGCTACATTTAAAACAAAAATTAAAGCAATCAAGCACATAAAAACAATATACAAAACATATTGTTAATGGAGTTCACCCTTGTGGGCTACATCTCCTAGTCTGCATCAAGCAACGAACCATTTGTTATTTCTTCTCCCAAATACGGATTTTTTATCTCCTTTACAAAGGGATAACAATCCACAAGCAAGCCTAAAACTTGTCAATTCTCCTTTCCAAAGGGCTATGAATTCACAAGCAAGCCTACAACTTCCATACTCTCCTTCAAAGAATTTATGAATCCTCTTTTCTTCCCCAATAATGATTTCTCAATTCACAAGCCTACAACTTTCTTAAATAAGTCATTATTGTTGAGAACCACCTCAACATGTCAAGGAAGGAATATCACCCATAAATTAGGATTTAGGTGCAAATGAAGGGGTTGGTTTGAAAAAATATCTCAACCATCCCCATGAAGATCTAACTTTGCCTTGAAACTAGAAAAATGAAATGTTACATAGCTGTCACGCCAATAAACTTCCTATTATAATAAAAAATACAATAATACATAAGCACCTAAACTCGAAATAATTATTAATCATTTCATTTTTCCTTTTCCCCGAAAACTTCAAAGAGTCCTTTTGAGCTTTTCATTGTGTGGATAATCTTAGTAGAAATGAAAACCACTTCACTGTGAAGATCCTCTCGGATCAAAAGTACATGTTTTTTTTCATGTATATTAATGGGCATATGAAGCATTTTATTTAAAACAAAACAAAACATTTTGTCTCTAACAGTATCATCAAAAATCTCAACTTAGTGTCTCGTACATTTTCAACATATAAAATTTATATAAAATTTTATTTAAACATAGTTGATTTTTTCTTAGAATTTAAGATATGAAAAGCTTTTGTCACTATTCTATATCACTACAAGGCTCATTGTTTCCTAGTAATTAAAAATATGCTATGATATCAATAATTTTATGAGACAAGATCTTTGCAATGATCCTCTAAATCATATTATAAAGACATATTATACAAAGATCATATGACAGTTCTTGAGGTTATCTTGTTCTTTCTTTAAAAACTAATGTTGTAAATTTAACTTTAATAAATAAATAAATTGTTTCCATTTCTTAAACTTTCATTATCATTTCTTCAAAATTAATTTTTTTATTATTATATTGTTTCCATTTCCTAAACTTTCATTATCATTTCCTTAAAATTAAATTTTTTTATCAATATTATCTACCACATACTTATCAAATAAGGACATTATCCACAAGTCATTTCCGTTTTTTTTCCCTTATTTTATTAATGTTGAAGGAAACTCTACAGTATGATTTAGTTGTTCCTTTAAATTAGAAATAACAAGTTAATTCAAATTAGGACATTTATCCACAAGTCATTTCGACTTTTTTCTTATTTTATTGATGTTGAAACTCTACAATATGGTTTAGTTGATCCTTTGTTTGAAAAGTAATATTATAAAAGTTAAGGATAATTTTCCAAATACCCTCATAATATTTTATCATTACACTTGTAATCAAGTTTTAGATTATAAATTACATATGTAAGATTTTTTCTCTTTTCATTATAACATTACTTTTTTTTCTTTTCATTATAACTTTACAAAGAAACATTACAAAGCTATGAAAAAAATTAAATATTGTGTTATTTTATGTTTTACATATTATTAAAAAAAAAAATTCTTTAAATATTTTATATTACAAATTTTATTATTTTTTCTCATGAAAAAAACGTTCTTTTTTCATTATAACATTACAAAGTATAAAAAAATTAAATATTGTATTATTTTATGTTTTACATATTATTAAAGAAATATTCTTAAAATATTTTTATATTACAAAATTTATTATTTTTTCCCACATAAAAAAGCTTTTATATTTATAGAGATATACATGTTACATTCATTCAAAACAACTTATACAGGCTTACTACTCTTCGCTATCATAACAACCTATATCTCCTCCTACTATATATGTTGTCTTACAAAAACTTTAAAAAAAGAATATTGTCTTCTCTTGTTTAATCATAACCAACAAACATTGTTACATCCATGGCTTTAGTTTCAATGCCATCAAAGTACTAGTAGTACTTGAATGCACCTTTTTGCAATTGTAAAGCTTCTTTGGAAAACTCTTCTGCCTTGGTATTGAGTTGTCTCAAAATGTGATGAAAAGAAAACCATTTAAAGGATTGGAAAGAAAGTCGTATCTCTCTCATAACTGTGGCCAAATTAGTGTTTTGGATAGAGATTTTTCCTTGGCCCCAATCAAACCAATTTGGATTCTCTCAATACCTGAAGCTTCCTAATGTCCTTTTTTTTTCTATCTCTAGAAGGGTCAATAAAGCAATGAGCTCAGCTTTGTTGTTTGTTCCATGGCACAACCCCCTCGCTTCTCTCCTGGGGACTACACGACCACCCAGTATTGGATCTTTAAACTCCTGAGTCGGATTCACTCTTTGGGTCCCCACGGGCACCCAAAATTGCTATACAAAAGTCAGTGTTCTCCCTAAGTGACCGTGAGTTATGATCATGGATCTATCCCTTCAAAACTTCGAGCTTCAGGGATATCATGATCTCTTTCTCTGAGAATTTCTAAAGCGTTCTTTACTGAGCTCCGATCCTCGTGCCACGTGCCTCCTTTAATTATGATGGCCCAACAATAATTTAGGTTTCACGACTTCACAAAACTCCCACTCACCTTCCATACAATCCTTCGGACTCCTGACTTCCAGATTTCCCAATCTGTCGTCACGTGTCCTCTACATGGCCAATGGTGGTGATTACTTCGTGGCTTCGTGAGTTCGTGACCTTGCACTTACAATACCTCCAGAATCCTGAACTACGAAGTTCCAAAACTCCTTACGATCAAATTACGTCCAGTTCTTCTGGATTTGGCGGTCTGGAACTATCCACTTTCTCCCTCCTGAACTTAACTTCTTTGACATTCTCTGGTTCCTCAGAACACTCTCTTCGACACTTAGTCAAAGTCTTTACCTGCGCACACCTTGCAACAGGTTCTCTTCCACACTCAACTCCTATGTGGATGATTTCACACTCTTTGTGACTCTTCTCCAACATCTTCTCTCTTCTGTGACAAAAATCACACTATTCCTCCTGATCTTTAGATTCTAAAAACTATGTCGCGCACTCCTTTTGGACGTCTATGCACTCCTTGCAGACATAAGTCGCTATCTCTTCTAATCTTACAAGTAGAACAAACTTTGTCAACACACTCCTTGTAGACACTATGCACTCCTTTCACTCGCTCGTAGAAGAGAAACAACTGAAGTCATTCACCCTTCACAATGACTCATACATTCAACCATGTAAATGCATGGATATATACGAGAATAAGAAATAACAGAGAATAAAATAGAATATAAAGTATACCATTCATTCATTCAGATAGATGCATCAACACCACACATTTGGGACAATATTTCTCTGTTATATTCATTCAATTGAAAATAACATTCATACATACACTACTTCTCTATAGCTCTCATCTCTTTTCTACAATGGCAATCTACACACTAGATTCAACAACCTCCTCTCGGAAACATTACAAAGCTTTATACAAAGGGACTCTTCGAGTTCTTCCTTCCAAATACTCTAAGCTATCCTATTGAAAATAAAACATTTCAACTATTAAACATTTATTACAATAAATATTTAAGTCAGACAGATAAGAGAGAATGCTCTAGATCTGTACTTCAATCCTTCACTTTAAAGAAAAAATGAATTCCCTCATCAATCTTATGTGATGGCTCAGCCTCCGATCATTAAAGCCGTTCATAGATCAAAATATTTGTCAGATATTGCATTAATACACTAACTTTGGAATTCAAACTATTTCAAAATACGCACTAGTGCGCCCGGTTGTCTTTTGCTTGTGCTTTGCTAGCGATGATCCCGCATCATTCCACCTCCTTCATCATATCTGATATAAATGTAATGATTTTGATTAATATATAAGACAAATCCAACTCCACGTGAAGGTGGATATCCTTGACTAGCTATGTCAAAGTATCCCCACAAGATTTCATAATCCACAGAAGGAACAATTGGGCTGCACAAATTTTGACCTTTTGGTTATTCTTTAAATTCAGTGGTCTGGCTGAGAATTAGAGCCACTGTAATTTCAGGTGACACCCATTTGTCTTTAAAAATAGTATAATTGTGATCCCACCAAATGTTTGAGATCATTAAGCTTGGCAACGATGAATAAAGATTCATGGATCTATTTTGGACCCATATCTTATAACATTCTTTAATACTATCCTTGTTCCAGTATGTCCTAGCTTTCAACTTGTCCTTAACAATCTTCGCTACATGACCTACATATGGACACATTACAAATAGGTGAGATATGATTCATCTTTAGACTTGTAGAGGGAACATCGATTTGGGCCACACCATCGCCTTTTTATCCCATTGTCCCATGTCAAGAGTCTATTATTCAAGGCAAGCCAGAGAGTGATTTTACATCTTAGAGAGGTTTTACATTTCCATAACAACTTCCACCACCATTTAGGTTGAACATTTTTTCTTTCTTACTACCATGATTTATAGCCTATTTTCATTGTAAATGAGCCATCTTTTTTGTTGAGAGACCTGCACAGAGATTCTTCTGCCTCTTTGTCTAGGATTATGTAACTTTCACAAAGTCAGGATATCAAAGAATCACATTCCTCATACAAATATAAAGGGAGACCTAAACAAGTGGCATGTCTCCACTCAACATGCCCACGTGGTTGGGGTCCCCTAAATGAACATCATGAAGATGGAAGATGTTTTGGTTTCTTAGGAATTGGATAAGGGGATCTGAAAGCCTGTAGTTGTTCCTATCCCCTAGATAGGGGTCCTCCCCCACTCTCACGCTCTATCCATTGTCGATTTTCCAAGCTATCAGATTTCTCACTAATGGAAAATATTCCACCATAGCCTTCCAAACAATTGATCCCTTGGAATATTTTACCGACGTCGAGAACCAATCTACTATAGAAAGGATATCGAAGTATTTAGAGTTCATTACTCTAGACTAGAGAGAATTTGCCTCTGTTAAACACCATAGGTTTTGACCTGATAGCACTCGTGCAAAGGGACGAATATCCTTAAGTCCCTATCCCCTGAGATATTTTGGAATAAAATGGAGGGACATTTGACTAAGTGGATTCCTCCAGAAAAATTATGGCCTACCCAAAGATATCTACAATTCATCCTTCCAATTTTCTCTAAAACACCTTTTGGGACAACTACGATGGATTTCTAGTAGAAGGAATACTTTACAAGACTAATTTAAGCATAATGCGTCAACCTCGTCGGGACAACATTCTAAAAACCCATATAGAAATCCTTGATTCTACTTTACGAATAAGCCAATCCTAATCTGCCTTTCAGTAGGGATCGGGTATGAGAAATAAAACCAAGTATTTTACCCCTTCTTCAAGGATTTTCTTTTGAGGTGAGAGGAAATTAAGAAAATAATTATCTTCAGCTTTAGAGCATTTGTTAATCATAATGCATGACTTCTCTAAATTGATCAACATCCTTGTTTCCCTATAATACAGTTCAAGAATTCTTTTGAGAGTTGATACATTACTTACAGAGCCAAACACACTACAAACAACATTAACTACAAACAACAAGTGAGTAATTGTCTCCGACTGAGACACTTTGATTCCTTTCAATGAGCCATTGGAAATGACGTCCTTCATCATTTTTCTTAAGGCTTCAATAATAACAAGAAAGAGGAAAGGGGATAGGGGACTATTGCATTATGTTGTCATTGATTTCAAAGGATTGATGTCAAAGGGTTAATGTATTGTCATAGTAACTTCATTGATGTATTGATTGTTGGACTATGTTTTCATGGATGTAATTGATTTCTTAGGAATAATATCATGAGATTTCATGAGGTGTCATAGTGATGTATTGTCATGGATTGATGTACGAACATGATGATGTAAAGGTTGGTCATTGTTGTCTTGTCATGGATGATATGAAGTACCAAATGGATGAACTCCAAAGTGGTCCCCTAATGGTGAAATCCCTCATGGAAAGATGCTTTGTGAAGTCCAAATGGTTAAGTGGCTTATTCATCCTGTGATCTGGGAGGATCTCCACACATGGGAAGGAATTTTACTTTGCTCGCCATGTTGAGTCTAAATTGGTGATTAAGTGGTGAAAGGGTGAACTTATGTGTTTATGAGTTTTATTTTCTCATGCATTTTATTAATGCTTTGTGAGAAAAAATGGCTCATGCATTTCTTTTATTCTTTTATGGTATGCACGTGCATTTAATTATGATTTATGAGCTTTTGGAAAAACTCATATATTATTATTCACTTTTGATGTAAAATGATTAATACTTGTGAATGAAATTAGACTCACGTATTTATCATTAAATTATAATTTTGGAAATTGGTTTTTATGTGAGAAACCACCTCACACCAATTTGCCATTATTATCAATTATAGGTTGAGAGACTCAAGGGCGTGGATGAAGAGTCTTGGGTGGTTTTGAGACTTTTACCATTATGTGCTTGAAGATATTTTGAGATCCTACATTTATGGATCTTGTTTTTCCTCTTTTGTAATTAGATCCTATTATTGTGGATCTAGGAATTAATGCTCTTTTTTAAGAGTGAGTGAGGAAAAACTATAAAATTCCTTATGTGAGCCCTATGTAAAGGGGAGAGTAATGAGGAATTAATGAGGGGATTTAGAGAGCCATATTGATACTACTCCTAAGCATTGAGAGACTTATTCATGTTAGGAATTATCCTTCTTGATGTATGGAGAGATATGAGTGTGAATAGTCTTCTTGAGTCCTCATTGAAGGAAAAATAATCTCTTATGTAATGACTTATGAGAAGGTCCCAACATATTTTGAAGAAGAAATGAAAGAGATATGTATTCCAATTGAAGCAGGTCCGGAGACGTAGCCCAGGAGGGGCGAACTCCGTTAGCAACATCGGTTGTCTCTCTCTTGTATTTTTGCTTATTCCATTTTGAGTTCATGTGTGTTATGTGTTATGGCTTAAGAACATGGTTAATAATGAAATCATAGTCCCTTTAATCCTTATGAAAATAGTTTGTCATAAATGATTCTCGATTGAAAACTTGTGTAAAGTAAGTACTCACCTGTTTTCAGATCAAGTGGTATCATAGTAGGTTGATTGCTTTGCAGGATGGAAAAAGGAGCGAAGCGAGCATAAAGACTTCAAGAATTAGAAGAGATAAATAACAACATTCAAGATGAAAATACAGAGTTGAGAAGACTTTTGTAGGTTGCAGAAGAAGAGAAGCAAGAGCTTCAAGAGAGATCTCAGCTTCATGGAGAAGTCCTCAGTGGAATTATTGAAGAATTTCAACTCGAATTGCAAACCAAGGATGGTGTCTTGGGTAAATTGCAGCATGGTGAATGAATGGAAGACAAAGAGCCTTGTACCATGGATGCACAAACTCAAACCGAGGTATATGATGTTTCTTCATGTTCAATTTCTTCTCAGTATGAAACTAACATGGGCATGAAGATCCTCACGAATATGGGATACATAGGAGGTGGACTTGGCATTCATGGCCAAGGAGTCACTCAAACATTAGAGGTGGTACAAAGACCACTATTTTTAGGTTTGGTATATGGTCAAGAGGATATTGGAGAGTGCTCAGAGTTCACTGAAGGAGGAGCCACTTCAAAAACCATTTCAACATCATTGGATTCCAAGCGAGGAGTCAAATCTTCTATTCTCAGTCCTTGTCAAGTCTACATCAAGGAAAATTCAGAAAGGTATGAAATTCACTCAAATTCTTTTCTTGAATGTAAGAAAAATGATTTATGCATTACATATTCTAATCATGATGTAGCCAATTATCAAACAAAGAAATTTTTGGTTAAGAAGATATATGTGTCCACGGGAAGTGAGAAAAATTAGAAACCACACCTTCCAAGTCATCCTATCAGGAAGTTGAATGGAAAATGAAGGAATTATTGCAATTATTGCAACATTAGTGGCCATTGGGAGAAGAAATGTTGGAATATCCACCCACACTTACATTGTAATTCAAGGAAGAAACCTGCTCTAGCACTCACCAAGAAAGAGGCTATGAAAGAGCTTGTTATAAATGTTCCTGCACCAGTCCTTGAAGAAATATAGTTGTAGAAGGAAGGCACCTCCGATTGGTTGTGTAAGAAGTGGTTATCATTTATGCAAAATTGAAGTATTTATGTTACTTAACATGTTTTGCAACAGAGAAAAACACAACTGAAACTTAGACGATGCTATGGCTCTTCTTAATCAGTCACTATGCATATAGTATCTCAATAAATATGCTGCAAATGTTGACATTGCTATCGCAAAAGAGTATGTTTGAGAAATTGGAAAATTGCACTAAAATAAAATGATGAATTCCTTTTCCCAATTATTCGAGTAGCAATGTAAACGAGTAATAGAGTGTTGAAGGTTTCATAAATTTCGAAGCAAAATCGAGGATGATGTGGTCACGAACAATTCTATTGTAAAAATGATTTGATGAAGGATGAGACTCAGTGATCCTAAGCAAAAAAATCCTTAGTTGCAAAGATACCTGCGATTTATCTTCACACAAACCAGATCGATACCAGGTTTGGTTCTGTTTGAGATTCGGGTTTCCCTCTTTGGTGCCATGATTGCAGCCATCATCCTGATCATTGAAGGAGGTTTTGACATTGCAAAACCTTTCTCCTGATAAATTGTGAAGTAAGAAATGTAGAGAGAAAAAAACAGAGAAGAAAACTGTATTCAGTATATTGAGAATGTAAGAAGAAAGTACAATGAGAAGAGTCAATGAAGAACTGCTATGCAAAGGGAAAATAACTGAGCTAAATAAGCTCAAGAAAATCAAGAAAAGAAAGTACAGCTGGCAGTGTACAGTCAACCTGTTGAGGTTACATTATATATAACACTCCCTCTTAAACTCAACAGTTACAAACATCAGCACTGATTATGCCCAAGTGTTGTCTCTGAAAATCAAAATTAGTTTTTCCTAGTGGCTTTGTGAAGATATATGTGAGCTGATATCGAGAACCACATAATTGAAGTGCAATATCACCATTATTGACTAGCTCATAGATGAAGTGAAAGCGAGTGTCAGTGTGTTTTCTTTTCTTGTGAAACACATGATTTTTGGATAAAGCAATTGTTGAAGTATTGTCACAGAAAATAGGAGTTGGATCATTTTCTGTATGTGACATATCTTTCAATATTCTTCTCATCCACACAGCTTGACAAGGAGTTGAGGTAACAGCGACATACTCTACCTCTGTAGAATATATTGATACAATTGGTTGTTTCTTTGATGCCCATGAGATCAGGTTCGTGCCCAGGTGAAAAACATGTCCAGATGTTCTTTTCCTGTCATCTAGGCTACCTGCAAAAACACTGTCTATGTAACCAGAGAGTTGATTACTATCAGATTTAGTGTACCATAAGCCAAAATTGAGAGTTCCTGCAACATATATCAGAATCCATTTTGCCATTTTCCAGTGGGAATCTTTGGGGAATTCCATGAATTTGGAAACAAGGCTAGTTGCATACATAATATTAGGTTTAGTTACTGTAAGATACAACAAACTACCCACTAAACTTTTGTACAGGGTAGGGTCCACTGTAGGGCCTTCATCTTTCTTTCTCATATTTGTGCCTAGAGGTATAGGGGTTTCTGCTAGATTGCATTCTTCCATGCGAAATATTTTGATGATGTCAGCTGCATACTTTTTTTGACAGACAAAAATGCCTTTGGTTGATTGATCAATCTCAATCCCTAAAAAATATTTCATTATGCCAAGATCTGTCATCTCAAACTCAGATTGCATGTCATGTTTAAAATTTGTTCACTCAAGATTTCCAGTATAGATCATGTCATCAACATATAAACATACAATCAAAATTTTACGATGCTGATCTGTTTTGGTGTAAAGAGTTGGCTCATTTTGGCTTCTGCTGAAACCACTTTTGATCAGGTAAGTGTCAATTCTGTTGTACTAAGCTCTTGGATCTTTCTTTAATCCATACAAGGCTTTCTTCAACCGATATACTT
>ML792103.1:303037-313488 GCA_009831015.1 Picea engelmannii | reverse complement strand
TTCCAATTTTGCGGGAATTTAATTAATTCGCTAAAACTTTAAAAAAAACCTATCAGACTTAGCTGTAATTTCCAAATAACCCGGACACTATGTTCTAGTATGAGCTTATATACATTCTGACACTAGACATTGGATTTTCCATGTCGAGACCTGCTTGTCAACACATACTTTGGCTTTGGAGCAAGTCTTTTTTCGAGTGAAAAAACTTAGAAATTATTTAATCTTCTCACTAAGGTAAGGAGAAAAAATAATTAACAAGTAAAAAAAACACTCCGGAGGATGTGCCCACTCCCAGATCAAGGGTGGCCAATAGCCTTTTACATTCTCTCATACTTAGAACACTTATTACAATAGTGGAAATGCAGGAAAAGGGGCCCTTTTAGGGCCTGCTGAATCACTGAACTCTGCATGTATGAGCACTGCTTGCTCATTCTTTGGCGGCTCTTCAGGAAATCCAGCTTGTGCAACCTAGTGGATAACAGTGACCTTTATGGCTATTGTGTTTCTCTCTTTGTCAAAGGGCTCTTGACATGTTCCCTGTCTCCTCGCCTTTGTTTCTTTCCTTGGGTTGCTAGGATAGTGTCAACACCTACCTTCCATCTTTTGACCATTTTCTCCATGGACATTATCTTCCTTGCCCTCCAAGAAAATTCTATCTTCCATCTTTCGAGCCAAATATCGAGGTTTTCTACTGCAGTGGTTTTGTATCTAGGACTTTATCATCTGTCACTTGTGTCTTTGTTGTCCCTTTTCTATCATCCCCTTTCTATTCTTCTATCTCCAGACCCTTTTCTCTTTCTAACTTGTCTTACTTGGGACTTCTTAGAGACCCTTCTATGTGTTTGCCTTGTTTGACTCAAGAAATTCCTTATGTTCTTCCTTGTTGTCCCCTTGGGTTTGTAACATTTCCTTTTATTCTTGTCTGTCTTCCTAGATTCTTCTCCATCATGCTTTGCTGATTTTTTCAATATGTTCTCCACAACATCTACCCCCCTACTCTTTCTTCCTCTTGTGTTTGTTTCCTTTCCTTATCTCCCCTTCTTTTTTCTTTGATGCTTCTATTGCTCTTATCCCATGTTCTTTTGATTCTTTATTCTTGCAATAAACTCTGCCATCCTTTTCCACTCTTCCCCTTCCTCTTTGACCTTTTACTCCTCTGACTCTCTCATCTCTCATAAATTCTATCTTGGCATCCCACCCTCATTTCCTCCTTTTCTTTCATTTGGTCTTTGTATTCTCTGATAAAATCTTCGATCTCCTTGTACACTTGTAGGTTTCTTGTTCCTGCTCCTCTCCCTTAGGGACCTCGTACTCTACTAGGTTTTCTCTTTGCTTGTTCTTGTGATAGGTTCTGAGAGTTTGTCGAGCTGTATCCTAATTTTCCCTTGTATACTGCATTTGTTATACCCGACTCTTTAGCATGTCGAGGAACATATTCAATAATGCAGGCTACCTCACCTGCTTCCATGTTCACATTGTGCATTCTTTTGTTTTTCTCTTTTGCATTCGAGCTTCTTTTCCTCATACATCTCCACAAGGACATCCTTTGGAGCATACTGTTTGAGCCTTGGGATTGTGAAGTTTGGGTTTGGAAGTTGGGCTTCCCTTGCCAATGCCTCCAACTTGTCCTTTGTATACATCTCTTTGATGATTCTCAATGACACATTGTATGGAATCTTCTTTTGCTTCTTTGCACTGGAATAGCAATTTGTGTCCAATACTTTTCTCGCCAATTCCTAGTGATAGACTTTGTCCTTGAAAACTTGGGCAATACCATTGGGTGTTGCAGGAATTCCCATACTCCAGTGTATGGGTACATGGGATGGTCAAACCATTCTTCAATCTTCTCTATACTTAGCCATCCAATTCTTGCAAATCTTAGTACTTGGTCCTCACCTTCCCAATACAACTTTTGACACTAGTCGAGGACATCATCCTTGATTGTATGACAATATCTTCCGATGTGTTGTCTCCACATGGGCATGTAATGGTAGGTTTTCGAAAGTCCCTCCTTTGTTGACTACCGTTATGACAACCTTGGTGGAATTAACACAACTATTAACCAAAATAAGAATACATGAAAATATATTTTTAACCCCCATTACCTTTCTGGATTAGTTGTATGTAGAGTATGTCTTTGATGATGTGGCCCCTTTCAATTTTAGTCTTGCAGTGAATGCATATGTTATTGATTAGGTTAACCCATTCATGGAGCCACTCATTGTTAGCCAACCTAAACCATTGGTTGATCATGTTCATTGTTCTAAGCTTGATATTATCCTTAAGCTCCTTGATGTTGTGTGTTCATCGTACTTCTTTTGTGGTGGTCCAGGCATTGAGCTTAAGTAGAGAGGTAGCATGGATTCTTTAGAATCTGCTATGCTATGGATTTTTCGTTCCATAGCTCTTGACCCTTAGGAATTCATAACAATTGTTGAATAACTTCAACTTCAATTCCTATGGCTATCCTTATCATGGAATTCATAATTACCTTGTTCTCTAGTTCATAGCAAGTTGTCGTTGCGTATACCAGGCTGGGAATTATGACAACTCAAGCTATGCATGCCACTTGGTATAAGCATGAACAAATCCAAGGGCTCTTGGATCCTCCTTTCTTTAGTTTCATGGAAACCCTATATCGACGCTTAACCTTATATCTATGCTTATCTTTTATGCCATTCTCCATGTTTGTAATTTCCATGGTTACTTGGTAAGAGTTCTTCACATCACAACATTCACATTGCTCCTCTTCACACTCTTCACACTTATGCCGATTTTCTTTGTCACTACACATTTGAAATGCCCGTTTTCTCTTAGTATTATTTTCCCACTTGCGACATAACTCTGCTCCATGCAAATTACATATGGTACCTCTCTTACCATAATAATGTCGTCCTTTCTCTTTCATGTCGCTCCTAAATTAATATCTTTGGAGCTCCATGACATTTTGCCAAGTATAACTTGCCTTCTTGGGATGCTTGTTTTTGAGATATCCTCTTTTTTATGCCCCTGTCATGTTTTATCTATACCTTGTGACAATATCTTACCTTTACCTTACTTGCTTTGTCATAGCCTCCTTCAAAGGTCCTAGTGGTTGCCATAGATTTCCATTTATCGGAGTCCTTGAGGTGTCCTTGATTAATAAATTTTAGAGACCCAATGTCCATTTCCATTTCCATTTCTGACGTCTGTTCTTTGTCCTCTTCCGATTCTCTATCAAGTATTCCATGTTTGTTTGCTCATCTTAAATCATTCTTGTCCTCCTATCATAGTCCTTCAGGCCCACCCTATTGAGTTATTAATGATCTTTCACCCTTTCCTATTTTTTATACTTGGATTCTATTTACCTGATGATCTTATAGGTATACCTAGACAAATCTCCATACTCTAGTCATTCATGTCCTTTTATCTGAATCCTTTGGTCATAAAACTTGAGCGCTTAGTGTTCGCTTCCAGTACGAATTTGTTCATCCAAGGATCTTTTGATATCTTTAAGCATGCCTTTGTCCTACATTCTATTCCCACATATTGCTCATAATCCCTCTATTGGAAATCCTGAAGGTCTAATGTCCCGATAAATTCATAACGTGGATGTCTTTGTAATTTGAACGTCCCATTTGATGGCAAAAGTTCATAGTCATGCTATAAAGAAAATTATCTATGGCTTTCTCTACATTGGGGCCTGTTATCGCACAGTTTGTAGCAAGGATAAAAGGCTTGAGGTTTGAAAGCCAAACTGGCGTAACATGAACCAATCCCACCCAATGTCACCACAATGGGATGGTTCTTTCTATTTAGGGTGGTAAGGCCCAGGGGAGACGTCCCCGGTGACCTGGGGTTCTGAGAAGGCAAAGGATTACAGGATAAAGTAATTATTCCCCCCTCACAAGTCACCACCGAGCAAATAGTCCGGCCAAAGGCCAATGATAAAATAAAACCCCCCAAAGAGATACACTTGCCTGAGACAAAGCAACAATAAACTGATATATGCAAGCTTTGATCAATGGGTTAGTATTTCATGTAAATTTAATGACTATCTGATAAACATATAAGTAATTGTACAGGAAGGAATATCTACTTCGTTCAAGGCTTTCATTTCTCCTTCATTTTTTGAATCATGGAACAAGGTGTTATCGGGATCCTGAAATGGAAAACAACTAACCTCATTGTCCTTTTGTTGTGCAGGAGAAACAGGGTTTTGAATGGCCTCATCAGAAGGAGGAGCGCAGGTTGATACTCCATCATTTTGCTTAGGTTCCAGCTCCTCAACTGTCTGCAGCAATCCTATGTTGAATGATGGTTTGTTCCTCTTCTTCTTGGAAATCATCAATAAAGTTATCACAGGTAATCAAACTTTCCATGTTAAGATTACATGAGGTAAAGAGGTCTTTTATCCCGGATAAGGAGATGTTTTGTTCAATTCTTGTAGCCATGCCATAAGCTTCATTGAGTGTCTTTGGGCCCCTTCTATTAAGGGGCAAACCTAGGTGTGCTAGGAGAGCATGGGTATAGAGATGGACAATGTACTTTTCTTCAGGACGATGGCTTCTAGGAATCTGACATAGAGTGCCCTCAAACCTACTCTGGAAGTCAAGTAGGGTTTCATTCTCAGTTTGTTTTATATGCTCGAATCTTTTTATTAGTACTGAGATGTCTTTCAACTGAATACCCCATTTTCCGAGAAAGGTTTCTTCCAATTGATCCATAGTTGTGATGCTAGCATCGAGGAGATCATCATACCATTTTTTAGCATTCTCGTGAAGAGTGGTGGGAAAAATTTTCATCACTACATCTTCGGCATCATCATTGACAGGATGGAGTCTGTTGATCGCCTCTCCAACATAGGTGGTCAACTCCATGTGCCATGAAGAGATGCATCATCAGATGCAAATTTGTGGAAGACTTTGGTTCTACAGGGCATGTTTGGCCCCAACACTTCTTTTTGTAACAGGAATTTCCGCACCCCTGCGTGGGTTAATAATGTAATAGGTCTATATGAGTCATGTCTAGGTCAGTTACCTTAGGATCAGTTCACTAGGAGAGTTCTTTTTACCGAGGGTTTTTTATCCTCAGGTTATCAATTGGGCTTTTCAGCTTTATTGATTTCCCTTGAGTTTTTCCCTCACACTTGCAATAATTCCTCCAAAGTGGTGAACGACGTTCTAGCGGGTTTATCTTTTGGTAACTATTATAGGGAATCATTGTAAATGACCATGCAAGACATCTTAGAAAGTTTCGTGGAATTCCGTCGAGTCTAAGTCAGTTTTTTTTAATTAATTAATTTTAATTAAATTTCCCTAAGTTTGGAGGTTTAATTATTTAATTAATTGATTATTTTTGAGCAAAATTTGTAAAAACTAGGTCCTTGGATTTTTGATAGGGGTATTTGTGCTCAAAAGAAATGGAATGGAACCCCTCACATCCATGGACCAAGTTTCAGCTTAGTTGGACAACTTTTGTCATGGGTTTGTCCACCCGGAGTGTCAGTCAATCTAAAACAACAATTTTAATTGCTAAAATCCAAACATGGCAAAATTGTAAAATTGTAATAATGAGTTAAAAAGATGTTAAATGGTGGATCTAAGTTAGAGAGAGACTCCCTAAGCCTAACCTAACCACCCAACTTTTTCCTACCCTTTCCACTCTCTCACCCTCAAAAAGTGATGCCCCAAGGGGAAGTTACGCTCTCCTCTAGGAAAAAAACGTGGCATCTTATTTTTAATTGGTGGAGGGGCTCCTCCCATTGGTGGGTGTGCTCCCTCTCACCCCCACGTCACTCCTTCCCTCATCCCAACTCCTTTTCCCTCATCCCAACACCTCCCATCCTCTCCTCATCCCCAAAAGTTGCGCCCTCCTAGGAGAAGTGCACCCCCCTCCATCTAGAAAAAATCCAAAATAATTTTTAAAAATTATTTGGAACCTCTCACCTTCCTTGGCATCAATCCCAAGACCTCCCACACCTTTCTAAACCCTAGATCTAGGATTCAAACCCTAGATGGTGCGCCCTAGCCTAGAGATCTACTCTTATGCTTGGTGGTGGACACTTGGCATTGATCCAAGAGAGGTAGGTTTGCCTCTCCAAATATAAATAGATCCCTCTCCTCACTCCCAACTCACCATATCTTGAGCTAAGGTTATGCTACTTGATTTCTCACTCTCTCTCTCTCTCTTTCATTCATCATTTTCATTCTCTAGCTCTTAGGGTTTTGGAGATAGTTTTCTCCAAGATCCTCTTCTTGAGTAATAAAGAGAAAACTTTGGAGGATTATTGGAAGAGTTATGCACATGCTTCTTCTTGCCATACACATGAGGTAAACTTGTTCTAAGATTTTGTTGGGTTATTGCATCTTTGGATCCTAAGGTAAAATGTTATTTGGGTAGATCTAGTAATGCACATGCTTGTAGATCTATGTATCTTGATATGCTAGATAGGATTGAAATGTCATCTTATTCGTATATGCAACATATTTTCTATTGTATGCTATCATTGTTCAAGGTTTTTGCAGGTTTAGCTTCAAGGGTTTCATTGGGACAACCTCAAGCAAGAAGGCTCCCTTGAGACACACTTAAACTCCATTCATTTCTCACTCTTACTCTTCTTCTATATTGCTGTTCATTCCATCAATATTTCAGCTAGCATAGCTTAGTAAGATAGGTCATTTTTAATCAAAATTTATAAATTTTTCTTAAGAAATTTTTTTGCCCTAAAAAGGCAAAAGATTTTCTTCACTATATTGGTTGTGTGTAGCATTTCCAGCAAGGATACCTTGCTGGTTTTTGCAGGTTCAGATCTGGTTGAGAGGGGTTTTGGCTACACAAAGGCATCCACACAACACTCAAAGACCCCCCCAAGGGATTGGTAGCTATTTCTCAACCTTCCTTCTTCAATTTCTAAGCATTTTTGTCATTTCTTCTCTCTTTTTTCTTGCTTGTAGTGGCTCATAGTTGTGGGAGAAGGAGTGGTACGGCCTCCTCCCACGTGTGAGCTCTTGGGTAGCTTAGATCTAGTTTAGATCTTGTTTTTTTTGAAATTTTTGAGCCTTTTTGAGCTAGGACGTGAGGGTTTGTGAGATAAAGGGTATCTCCCAAACCCTAGGACGTGGGGTTAGGGTTTGCTTGTTTGCTTCTTGGTTTGCTTCTCTCTCTCTTGCTTCCTCTTCTTGGTTTGCTTGCCTTTCTCTCTTCTCTCAATATTTTTCTAAGTAAGCAAGCTAATTAATTGCCTACCTATTTGGGAGAGGAATACCCCAAAGGGTTGGGTTAGGGTTTGATTTGTGGTTGAAGATCTAAATGCTTAATGTCTAAAATATTCTAGATCTAGATCTAACACTTAATAATTCTCTAGCTTAAGCCTATTGGGCTTCATAATCAACTTAACTAGATCTCATGCATGCTTAGTTCACTACAAGTTTTTATCTTTATGTTCCATGCTTAGATCTATAATCCTTAATGTTTAGTTGCTTCATTAAGTGAATGGTATTCTTCTTTATTGCATAGATCCTTTTAATGCCATTTGCCATATGCTCTAAGTAACTCAATTTATAAGTTGATAAGTAGGCAATTAAATTTCTTTTTCTTTCTCACACTTAATGCTCATAATCATTAGATAAGTGTGTTTCTCTTTTCATTTTGTTGGCAAGTTGTTCTTGCCCTTGCACTTTATTTCTTTACTTTGCAAGCTATCTAATTGTGCATCTAAGTGACTTGCTCTCACATAGCATATATGTGTTAATGCCTTTCATTTTATAAGCTTAATCAACACACTTTAAGGCTGAAGTGAGTTTCGGCCAAGTCACTTAATCACATCTTAAAAGTGTCATAAAATCCTTAAAACCCTCTAAAACACTCCTAAAAGTCTACCTAATTCATATATTAACTTAATAGACTATTTAGGGTACCTTAGACCACCATCTTCACCATCTAAAATGGGGATTGAGGGGCAACGGAAGGTGTAGGCCAGGGACGGTCTCACGGCACACATGATGCGTCCTTTCCGTAAGAACTCTTTCTTTCGGGATGACCTGTGAAGCTAGGGTGGCAACACTTATTGAACATCCAACAGTTATTTGGCAATAGGGGGAGGAGGCTTTGGTGAAAGCTTAATAAAACTTATTAATCTTAAGAAAGCTTAATAACTCAACCTTGGACTTAAATCTCTAAAACTTTCGTGGGTTTAACAATTAAGAGTGGTTGTCTTTCATCTTTAATACTTGCGCTTAATCTTCTTTGATGATGTATTGGTGATGAGGATCTTCATATTGATATTGTAAATGTTATATGATGCTTTGATCTCTTTATATCTTGCACAAACACAAAGTAATTGAAGTGGTTAGCTTGTTGTTGTACTCTAGCATTCTATCTTGTATCTATTTTGAGTTTGATTATTCTTTGTAAGTAAGCTTATAATCATACTTGTAAAGAAACCCCCTTTAACTTTAGTTGACCCCTTGCCCAATCTTAGGCACTAGTCTTAGTTGCCTTAGGAAAAGGTCTTGCTTAACATACTAACCCTTGAAATCTTGCATTGCTGCTTGTGCATCTTAGGTTAGAACCCCCCAAGCCTTAACAAATTAAAACTAACTCCTAGAACTTAACTCTAAAACTAATCTAGAAACTAGGGACTACCCCCCTTGGCTTCCCTAGGAGTAAGCCTAGACGGAAGAGGTTTCGGTCAAAGTGACAGCGTGGGCTGTGAACCTAGGCATTGTGCCTCCAAGGACACACTAAGTGAGCTGGACTTAGCTCACATTTGCAAGTGTGTATTAGGACGGCAACAAAGTCCAAAATAAGAATAAAAATCATTCATATGAAAGTCGGCTCTTTCCCCATCGCTACTAGTGAATCTAGGAAGCCATTCTCTTTTTATCAGGGGCATTTGTCGTGGGTATCCTGGGATTTTGCTCATGTCTAAAGGCTTGTAATTCCTGAGATCCCATTGTGAAGTCATTGTTGGCTTCGTCATTAGTGGAGTCGCCAGATAGTTTTCTTGAAACTATCAAAAGATAAGGGAAAACACCTAAAGTGGAGTCGCCAGGTAAGCTTGTAAGATAAAACTCTAGAGGCAAGGCTTATCGAAAAGTGTCGTCTTGAGGAGAATTGACTCAGTGTTCCCCGACAACGGCGCCAAAATGTTATTGCACAGTTTGTAGCAAGGATAAAAGGCTTGAGGTTTGAAAGCCAAACTGGCGTAACAAGAACCAATCCCACCCAATGTCACCACAATGGGATGGTTCTTTCTATTTAGGGTGGTAAGGCCCAGGGGAGACGTCCCCAGTGACCTGGGGTTCTGAGAAGGCAAAGGATTACAAGATAAAGTAGTTATTCCCCCCTCACAAGTCACCACCGAGCAGATAGTCCGGCCAAAGGCCAATGATAAAGTAAAACCCCCCCAAAGAGATACACCTGCCTGAGACAAAGCAACAATAAACTGATATATGCGAGCTTTGATTAATGCGTTAGTACTTCATGTAAATTTAATGACTATCTGATAAACATATAAGCAATTTGACAATAAATATTGACGAAGTCAATGTTTATAAATAACGATGAAAATTATGTCACTTCACCAATAAATGCTAGAACAATATGGCATTCAATGTAATAAATCAATACTTCATTCAATCTATGCCTTTAATCACCATTCAATTGCTTATAAAGTAAAACGTTTGCTGCACCAATGATATTATGACTAAAGGTGACGACAACATATAGGGTTAGAAGGTTAGTTTAGGTTAGGGTTAGTGAAGTTAGGGTTTTGATTCAAGAGTAGTTTTGATTGGATTTACTTCAACGCAAGAGGTATTCAGATCAATGCCTTAGGGTTAATGGAGTCAAAAGGTGAAGTACGCAAGAGCTAAAGGAGGCAACGGCTAAGGACTAGAGGGAGAGGCTTTGAGGTGTTGCTAAAGCAAGGCCCCAAAGTCAAACCCTAGGGGAGAGAGGGTCACTTCGGTGTAGGTGAACTAGGCCTCTGTGATCTCTCCTCCTTCCTTGACTCAATGGAAAAACGGCTAGCTAAAAGATAACATAAACTGAGACAAGAGGGTTTGATAAAACAAAGTGTTGCTGCAGCAAGGCTCTACCAACAAACCCTAGAAAAATTGGCCCTAAAGTGTAGAAACCCTAGGCTTCAAGGCATCTCCTTCTTCTCAGCTTGTAAAAAGGTATGGCTAGCAAAGGTGAAGAGAGAGGAGAGTGTAGTTGTGGCTAGGCTCTCTCTTTCTTCAATAAATCGCTGAAAATTTCTCTCAAAGGGGACATGAGACAAGGACCTACTTGTGTGCTTGTCACCTAGGGTTTTGTTTAGCAAAAAATCATAAACATATGCAAGAAATGAAACTACAACCATTCATTCAAGAAGTTTTGTAGAAAATTACTTACATATCACCAAGAAATATCAATGCAAACCCTAGTTGTAACACCTTCCTTCAAGAGAAATGCCAAAACATGCC
>ML792103.1:230425-302937 GCA_009831015.1 Picea engelmannii | reverse complement strand
TCAATGCAAACCCTAGTTGTAACACCTTCCTTCAAGAGAAATGCCAAAACATGCCAAAATAATCCTCCTTCAACAAGTGCGCATCACTAAATCAGCCAATAACCCAAGAGAGGGCGCAAATTTCAGACCTCCTTATGGAGTGAATCAGTTGTGACGAAAAAATGAAGGTGAAAATCCTTCATTTATACCATACCATGACCTAATTTTACATTTTAAGTCATGAAAAAGGCTGACAAGGCCAAAATACTAAAATCATACTGTTTTACATCAAAATGTCAAATTAAAAACCTTAATCAAGCTGAAAAGAGACATGAAGCCCCTCCAAAGGAGACGTTAGCCCCTTTTAGGGCAAATGGGGCATCCTGGAGCAAAACGTTAACCCTCCTTGGGCTCCTCCATCATGCCACATATGCCAATACTGCCCAGTTTGCCTCCCAAGACGTCCAATAGACTGGATGACGTCATGGTCATCAAGTGTGACGTCCCAGGCCTTCCAAGGCCAACGTTCCACTGAAAGAGGGTCAATCCCCCTAGGTCAAGCTCTGCCAAAGTGCCTCTGGTGGAACGTCCTCTCCTTCTCTGGTGCAAAGCCTTTGATCCATCTCTATCCTGTCTTTGCCCCCTGATGGGGTCTCAACATCCACATGATGGGCTCTTCAGCCCCATGGAGGTCCGAACTGATCATCTCCCCATGTGTACCGGTCCAAAATGGTACCTGTCCATCGGGCATGGTCCTGCACATCAAAAGCTACGCCCTCCATGGGCTCATCAGTCACAAGGATCATAGCAATGTCAATCACATCTCATCATCAATATTATTAAACATGTGCATAAAATCCCTAATACATCAGTTAACAACTCAAAGACGTTACACAAGCCTAGAATACAAGTCTAGAGAAAAGGACAAGGCGTCCTATTGGGCTAGTGTCCACTGGAAAAGGGAAGTTCCCGAAAGAGACCTTGTCCAAGCCATGTAAGTGGGTGATGTGGTCAGGGGAAGTCCAAGCATCTGGGTGCAATGAGGGCCAAGGATGCAAGAAATGTTACCTGTGGGTGCCTTTGTTAGAAGGCGAGTTGTACCTGTCCTGGATGCATTTTTTTTTTAACCCCATTCTTGCCTTTTATTCTTATTCTTTTCATTCTTTTATCTTTTATTGCTTTTCCCTTTTTTTTGTTCAAGAGCTAATCAGGGGACATTGCCCTGGCATGGTGACCAGTGGTGGCAGCGTTACCCACAAGTACTTTCACAGAAATGAGAAGGCTGGCTCGTGATGAGACCCCCTTTCCCTTGGCCATGCAACCAAGAGTCACTGCCCTGCTGTGGTAACCAGCTGGTGGCAATGTCATACTGCTAGGTACCCATGGACCTAATAGGCTGGCTCGTGATGAGACCCCCTATCCTCTGGTTAGGTCTTGTTTTATTATTTTTCTGGGTCCCTCTTGTTTCTTGCTCATAAGCCTTTTATTGCTTTCTTGGGGATCCCTGGGCGAAGCATCTCGAGGTTTCATTTTTTAGGCTTTTATCCTTTACCAGCTTGCTTTTACCTTCTGGGCCTTTAGCCCCTTCTTCCCACGAGATAAGGTGCAGTCCTGAAAATAGGTCAACCCAGTGCCTGGACAAGTGGAATGGGACAAGTGAACGGGAAACAAGATGAAACAGTGGTGCTATGATGGGAGCGGATGATGGATTTTCAGAAATCCCCCTAGTTGCAAACCAAAACCTACACACATAGGCTTGCTAGGGCACCCTGTAAATCCCCCCAAACATGGTCAAGTGGGCAAGTGTAAGATCCAAGCAGTTGTTAGAAATAAAAGAAATCAGATGCATACATTCAATAGTTTTGATGATCAAAGTGACACATACCATGATACCTGGACTAATTACCTCATGGAGCAAGAACCTTCTCTGACACAAGACCAAGCCGATGGTGATGGATGCTGCTGTTGCTGACAAGATAAAGATGCTGGAAGAAAGGAAAAGGTGGGTCCTCCAGGGCCATGCTAAAGTCAATCCTTCTCTCGGTACTCCATGTCTAGGACCTGTGGGCCTCGAGACATGATCTCCTAGTTATCCCTGAAAGTGGGGGATAACATGGCCTTTCCATTTGTTTTCAAGCTCATTGGCTTTACTTTCCTAGATGTCTATGCCTAACTTGCCCTAATGACGATCCTTAAAATTGGTTCCTTGTGTTATAATGCAGGTGAATTCCCATTGGGATTGCTTTTCCTTTGCATTGGAGCCCTTCCATTGGTTTTCAAGCTTGTTAACTTTACTTTCCCCCCTTACCTTTTCCATACTTCAATGATGATCTCGAGAATTTAATTCTTGTGTTAGCCAGTCATTCCCCTTGGGATCGCTTTTTATTTTCATTGGAGACCTTTCCATTGGTTTTCAAGTTCGTCAACTTCTCTTTCCTTGATGCCTTTGCTCAACTTACTCCAATGATGATTCTAAGAATTGGTGTCTCGTGTTAGCTAGTCATTTCCTTCAGAGTTGGTTTTTCTTTTCATTTGATCCCTTTCCATTGGTTTTCAAGTTTCTCAACTTTACTTTCCTCTATGTCTTTGCTTGTCTTTCTCCAATGATAATCTATTGTCTTCTTGTTAGTCGCCCTTTGGGTCAATGCCTCCTTGGGTCTATCATGTTCGAATTTTGATTCATCTTTCTTCCCATGAAGTTTTGAACATCTAACTCAGTGGATTTATGCCTCTCTTTTGGGACTTACATCTAGCTTCACCCAATGTCTTTGACGCCTATTATGTTGCATTGCAGGTTAGTCTGCCATTGGCCTCGAATGGTGACTTCCTTCTTCATCAGACCCCTATAGATTTCCGTACCTACATGTATATAATACTAGAACAAAACAAGAGAAAATAATACCATAACTTTGTTTTCCTTACTTCTGGTCATCATCTCCATGCTCGTCATGGTATTCTCCTTGGATAGATTTTCATCCTTTGTCCAATCCTTCCCTTATCTCTTAGATCTCTTTGTGGATGCATTCTGTTTTCTTGATGCTCAGGTGCAGGAGTGTCCTCCCAATCTCTTTGTCCTTCAGATCTTTGTGACAGCAGAAGACGTGGCCTGCCTCATCCCATTGTCCTTATCAGGCTCCCCAGAACTCTTTCACAACATTAAAAACAATATGCGCAACACAACAAAAGCTCTAAGTCCAATCAAAATGACCCCCAAAATGTTGTGCACTTGGTGGCCAGCATATTGGATATGCTCATAACTGCCAAGGACGACACTATCATCTGTCCATTCCTCATCATAAGCATGTCTAGTTCATAAATATAAAGAAACAATAACAAAGAAACAATAACCTGATAAGACAAGTAACATTAACCAAACCATAATATCAAATTAACACAAGAATTTACAGTGGGAAACCCTAGGACATGGAGAAAAACCCACTCTCAAACAGTCTTCATTATCACAATCAGTGCATGACTGGACCATCTATCCATCAATAAGTTTTCCACCCATATACACTGTCATCTCCCTGGCATACCCTAACTTCTGTCACATGTCCTTATATACAATTTCGACTAGGTCACTTAGACTGTTAGAGGTTGGTTACAATAAATGTCCTTACCCCTTGATTTACTCTTCAAAGTACATGTGTATTACATACATTTACAAGTATTAATGACAAGACATAACTAATTAGCCAAAGGGAAAAAAGCTCATATAACAGCTGTTTACTAATTACATGCTTACTATTATATGTTTTGTATACCTCGCTGAAATTCTTGTCTGCTTTCTCCAGCATTGTTTGTTTGCCTTTATAATTTTTGCATCCCATAGGTAAATGGTTTTGTACATCATGAGTGTGCTCTACTGTTCCATTTCTTGGAACCTTTAGACAAAGTTGATATTAGAGTATTAATAGCCATCTACACATAATGTCCTCATAACTGTATAGCTATGCTATGTATTTACCGTTTGTGACAACAAAATATGCAAGAATATAATACTGGAATGCTGAAGAGTTTAGTATTACTGGGGACTAATTCTATCTATTTCACCTTATGAGCAGGTCATTAATTGTTATGCAAGGAAACAGTGCAGATGTATCAAAGTACTCAATTTGTTCTTCTCCAGGACAAAGGGTCAGTATTACTTTTGTTAAGGTGCAACCAAAGAAGGGGTCTACTTTTTCAACCATACCCACAGGCATGTCAGACTCTTCATCCCTGTCAAATTCACACTGGCCACAACCAGCATCTCGACAGTCAAGTACAAATGCTTCAGTCCCAGTTCCTAGAGGAGGAGTCGGCCAGATGGCTACTAAGCACTATAATATGGTTCCCACATCTGGAGTACTACCTGTTCCTCCAGTCCGTACATCTCAAGTGAATCAACGTCTTCCTGCTCCAAGAGTTCAGCCTTTGTTTGCAGGCCCACCAGGACCCCCAGGGGCATATCCAYCTATGGYTGTTATTCCTCMARTGTGGTCARCAGTTCCTAGGSCTACACCAAGAATGCCTGGTTCTGGTACAGSAGTATTTCTTCCATGCAGTGGCTCRGGTAGTGGMTCAGGTCAGCYTRTATCTTTGCTCCARCAACARCAAGGAGTACTTGATATTCCCACTGGGCTACCTATTAACGAMCARTCCTTAACTMTTYCTDCTTCCAYAGAGTCTCCTGGAAATTCATGTTCTACTTCAAGATTATCAAAGATGGMARAACCAAACCAATTAGCATTTGACAGTCTTGATAAGGATTCAGAGAGATCAAATGCAATTCTATCTTCGCAATCTTTCCCTGCTAAATTTGACTTTGCAGGTCCTAAAACTGCTCCTAATAAAGATATGGTAAACAAAAGCCCAAAATCAGATTCTAATGCAAGCAAAATGACTAAAGGTGATCAATGGAATAGGGCCTCCAGTCAGTCAAAGAGAAGTGCAAATAAATTAAACTCAACAAGTGCTGGAGGAAGCAGTTAGATGAAACTCAATTGACATGTGAACTTCATTCTTGTGTTCTTTGAGCTGTGACCATTTATTTTTTTCCTCATCTTGAGAAGATGAGCCATGAAATTCTTCCTCTTCAGTTAGCCTTCTGGAATACAGAAGCTGGATTCATCTTTGGGAAAAAGATTGATTGACCTCTAACAAAATGGAGACTCTGTTCATTGAGGCAGTTAAAAATCTTGCCCATCCATTCTCAATTCTTTGAAATTCTTGGTTGGAGCTGTCTATGGCAAAATCTTGCCGGAAACAATAAAATTCATTTGTTTACTTTGGCATTTCATGGTAGATTTGTCCCCAGGGAAACTCAATTTTGAATCTACTATTTTTTTTTATTTGTTGAGCAGAGGCCGTGCAACTTTTCAAAAGGCTAACTTTTAGCACGAAGAATGTACATGAAATGGTCATTATGAAGTTAAATTGTGTCTTTTTTCCATAATTAAGCTTTGCATCATAGAGATTTTTCAATTATTGTACTGTTAGTGAGCCTTTTGTGGAGCAGGGAGAAACCTTGCGAAAAGGTCATTATCTAATAAAGCAAAGGTAGGTATATTATTGTTGATTCCATGGGGGAGTTTTATTCCCACAAGCGTAGTTTTCTGTACTATTTTAGCATTTATTTAGGCCTTTCATGGAGGCCATCTATGAGCACTGAGTTGCGGTGCATTTACTGCAGCTCGGTGCAGTACATGTGCCATTAGATCTAATGGCACATATACTGCACCGAGCTGATGTAAATGCGCTGCAGCTTGGTGCATAATGTTTGCCTTTCATGGCAGGGAGTACCGACTGGCTATGCAAGCATCATTTACTTTCATGTTTAGTTTCAGAACACTGTTGAACTCTGATAGTGAGAATGAATATATAGATTTCCACAAAGCACATCATCAGATGTCTGATGGACGGCCCTTGCTTATGGCATCGCCCATTATTTTTGTATTTCTATACAAGAAACATGATATGCACTTTAAGACTACGCTATGCATTATAAAATATGGTAGGAAGTTGAGAAACCCACTTTCAATGCAAAATCAACGCCTATGGCTCCTTTGAAACCTCCAGATGCTAATATATGTACGTAGCTTCTTACAAATTTGTTTCTTCTCAGGTTCCATAGGCTAGTTGTTCACGAATGTGGAGAAGGGTACTTTGGGTTTTCCATGTTATATATATATGTATGTGTTATATATATATGTATGTGTGTGTGAATTTTTGAAAGTGATTCTCAATCAATATATAGTTTGTCTATGGGTCAATCAATATATAGTTTATGTCTATGGTTTTTTTTAGGGATATCATCCATCAGCATGGAGAAGTGTCTTTGAAAAATGATTCTCATATATATATAGGTTATGCCCATGGGTTTATTAGGGATGACATCCACTAATGTGGAGAAGCGTCTCATTGGTAATCTGTGGGATGCTTCTCCACATTAGTGGATGTCATAAAAAAAACCTAGCTTGGGAAATCCAAGGGGTACTTCCTTAATATATCAAAGAAAATTTGCTTAAGAAATCCATGAGAAATCCAAGGGGTACTTCCCTAATATATCAGAGAAAACTTGCTTAGGAAATCCAAGAGATACTTTTTCATATTGGTGGATGAGATTCCTAGTAAATCCATGATCATAGACTATATTGATTGAGAATCATTTCACTTGCTTTGGATATATATAGAGAAGTGATTTGACAATGATAAATGATATCTTGACTACTAATGAGTTGTTTGGTTAAACTGCTTAAACTAAAACCAAGTGGATGGTTTGCTTGCTATAAAAAAAAATTACCCATGTTTTTGGATAGTTTGTTCCTTAGAGTAGCAAGGATGCTGCATGCTGGTATCGAGGTAGAAGTGGGTTAGTAAGTGCACAAACTAGACTCTTTTCTGGTAGAAATTCTTTCCCAAACCTGGTAGGAATTTTGTTAGAAGTGATTGTTCCACTTGATTACTATGGGACTTTGTTTTTAAAGGATTTGACCCATTTTAAAATGACCTAAATCATCAAAATTTTGAAAAAAATGAATGAATGAAGACAGGATTCATTGGAAAAAATACACTGATTGGAAAGGTTCAGAAAAGTTTAATTTGTTAACTTATTAACTCACTCCATTGAAGTATGTCAATTAATCATTCAAGAACCCAAAATCCATCATTAAACAATTAAACATTCATTCATTATTTGAGAATTAAACTTAATAATAAAAAATTAAAACAAATCCCAAGGAATCAAATCGAAAAACAAAAGTTGGAACTTGGGATTAAGAGCTTTAAAATGCGTCAATGCTTGTGCTTTGAGCGGCCACCCACGAATTTGAATTGAAATTATTTTATATAAAACTATTTTTTTAACACATCGTAATGGTATCAATGTTGAAATTATGAATTGAAATATTATATATGAATGCTAAATATAAAACAAATTGAATAATGAAGTGAATAAAAAAGGTGACAATAACTTAAACGTTTTTTTCCCTTAAAAGAAAATAATTGCAATACATATATTTTTAAAGACTTCATTAATTTTTGTTATCAATAGAGTGTGATAGTAAGATTTATGAATTACTCAATGAAAACTTAGAATTCAATGTGTGATAACATTTCTGTCTATATATGTAATGTAAACAAATGTAAGAAAATGATCATAAATAAGGTGATCATTTACCTGAGTAGATTTAATAGGAAACAATGATGTTAAAAACAGCTTATAATAGATTGAGTTTTAATCCTATCCATTCCTCTTTTCATTCTCTCTCTTTCTCTCACATACATTTGCATATATTTATTTTTTTGTGTGTGTGTGATTGCTTGCTCAATTGGTAAAAGTTGTTGAAATCACAAGAGAGAGAAGGATTGGATGGAGCCACCAACAAACTCTAAATCAACATGAACCATAAACACATCATAAAGAGAAGAGAAGATGAATCCATGAACAAGATAGACACAAGATATGGTGCCCTTAGGCAAAAAAATCACACTATTGATCAAGTGATCTGTACATTGTCATAACAGTTCATTTGGATATCAAGTGATATGGATATTCCACTAGAATAGTTCATCACAACATATATGATACATAGAATTGAAATCTACACCAAGAAAGTTAAATGCCTTTAGATTCCAGAATATTTAGTTACTAATTTATGCTTATGCATGGAATAGATAAAATGCGGAAAATAGAGAACAATAAAATACAATCACACACCATCCACAAGATAACACAAATATTTTCTCTGGGAAACCCTTACGGGAGAAAACCCAACTAGAAGGTGAGGCTGCTCCTCTCTTTTCTCTGGTATAGAAATGATGCAAGTACAAAGAAAGATGCACTCTTTGTGGAGTTGCCTTTGACTTGTGGCATCTATTACAAAATCTGTCCTCCTTTGTTATGCTCACAAAATACCACTCTCAAATGTTTTGTTCAGCTATGAAACAAGATACAATGCAAAATAATGGAACCCCTTTTCCTTCTAGTGGCCCAGTATTTAATCTAGTTCGATAGCCATCTAGGGGTAGGTTTTTGACTTCTTCAACCCTCAGTTGTGATAGGGTTTTGTACCTTCTAGAATCCTCTTTAAATTACATATGTGGCTAGCCCCATATGTGTGAGTAATTGGGGCTGACGTGGCATCCTCTCATACCATGGTGGTCAAGACGGTAGGTCAACTTGTGGGAGACATAACTTTTGCATACAAGCTCTGATTGATGTGATTTTTGCACCATTGGAAAGGTCTCGATGTGTAGTATAGTGTCATAGGGTTTAAGCTATGTAGAGAAAGTTTTAACCCTCCAAAATGTCGTTTGATGCCTTAAAATGACCCTAGAAGGTTTTGGACCCTAATTTTCCAAACTGGGACCTGCCACTAAAATGGCCCTGCAAGATGATTCGTCCAAATTTTTCCACTTTGAAGGGATCAAAATAGATGACAATCAATATAATGATCCAATTTGGATCATACCTCCCCATTTAGGGAGGCTTTTGGTCCCCAAAATATTTACTAAATGAGGTGAGGACAATTTTCCTCTACCTTCTCCCTGGAGCACCACTTTGCTTTGCCCATAAGTTGTCCTTTCAACCCAATTTTTCAAAGATCATACTGCCCCTATCTTGTAGTTATAGAGTACTTCTACAAAACTGTGTCCTCTGCTAACTCTTCCTGAGCATTTGGTGACAAGTCCTTTGTGGAAGGTAGGACCTACTCCTCTTGATCCAACATGGAAGGCTCATAGAGTTTGAGATTCTCCACATCCATTACTGAGTAAATGTGCATGTATGGGGGTAGACTGAGTTTGTAGGAATTATCTCCTACCTTTTCCGATGCCTCAAAAGGACCATATCTCAGAGCTTTGATCTTCTTACCAAGACCCTGTAGCCTTTCCTTATTTAGCTGTAACCATACTCTGTCTCCCACTCTAAATGTTCTCTCTGTTATGTGTTGGTCATGTCTAGCCTTGTACTTTTCTTGTGACTTATTCAATGTCTCTTATACTTTCAAATGGATTTTCTTGATCTTCTCAACACATTTTTCTGCTTTTAATGCATCTCCTGTGAGATCTTCCCTCACCCCTCCTTGTTGTCCATATACAACATCTAAGGGTGAAGGTGGAAAATTCCCAAAGAAAGTTTCAAAAGGTGACTTACCAATAGAAGTGCATACTGCTCAACAATAAGTGTGCTGCATATAGATCAAATTTTTATCCCAGGTCTTTGGATGCTTCTGATTGTAACCCCTCAAAAGCTGCACCAAAGTCTTGTTAACTACTTATGTCTGCCCATCTGTTTGTGGATGGAATGTTGAAGAACTCTTCAATTTGGTGTCCATCTTCTCTCACAATGTAGACCAAAATGCACTGAGAAATATGGTATCCCTATCTGAGATGATGCCTTTTGGTATCCCAAAGTGCACATGGACATGTTCAAAGAACAAGTTTGCTGCTTCCTATCTTTTGATGGTCTTTTTACAAGGCATGCAAATGCACATTTTGCTGAACCTGTCAACTACCACAAATAAATAGTCATGTCCCTTCTGTGTGGTTGGTAAACTTCCCACAAAATCCATGCAAATTCTTTCCCAAGGTCGAGTGGGTATAGGTAAGGGATGGTATAGACCCGACTTCCTATTGTTGGGTTTGTATGTACAATAAAGTATACATCCTCTAATATACCATGCTACATCTTCTTAAATTCTAGGCCAATACACATACTTCTGTAAGTTGACAACTTTCTTCCCAACACCAAAATGTCCTGCAACCTTGGAGGTGTGAGCCTCTCTGATAAGTTGCAATCATTCACCTTTAGGAACATAGAGCTTGTCAAGCTTGTAGAGTAAACCATTATGGAAATGATAGTCATCCTTTTCATCACCTTATTCTATATGAATTTGGCCCTATAGCTGCTGAAACAACTTCTTGAAGTCCTCATCTTCTTTGTATGCATTGTGAGTAAAATGATCCATGTGCATCAAAGTTCCCAAAGATGTAATATTGGATGTGGGTGACCATGAAAGCATGTCTGCCAACTTATTTGTGTTACCCTTCTTATACTTAATGACTAGATGAAATTGTTGTAAAAACCCCATTCACTTGTAATGCCTAGTTCGTTGTAGCTTACTTTGGCCTTGCAAATACTGTAGTGGCTGGTGATTTGTGTGGATGATGGTCTCATTTCCCATCAAATAGTGCTTCCAATTTTTGACAGCTTGTACCAAGGTATAGAGCTCATTTTTGTAGGTAGCGTAGTTGAGAATCGCTCCATGAAATACTTCATAATGATAGCATATGGGCCTTCCTCTCTGTTGGAGCCGCCCCTGTTTGTCTAGCCCTTCACAAGTTTCATTCTTAATGCTTGAAATCTAAAAATGGTTTTTCATTTCCCCTCTGAGATATCGATGATCTCTGAAGCTTGATCATGCGAGCAACAATGATTATTCCACTCTCGAAACAAGTCCTACCTTTCGTAAAATGTTTCCTTTTTCGTTCTACTTTGGGATTTCGTAGATTGGATACTATAACTCATGTAGTTCACATGTCCCGAGTCACGAAATAGCGAAGTCGTTTTAACTTTTCGCTCAAGATAGTAACGAGGGTAAAGTTTTCCCTAACTCATGATTAAACGTCGTCGGGGTTTCGTGCCTCGGCGTTTGCAAACCCAAAAATTTGTTGTCATAGCGCCGATAGCCGAGAACACGAGGTCCTTACTTGAGTAACTCGGGTCAAGGTTAAGGGTAAAAGCTAAACCGTGGTAAGAGATTCTCTCGGCATTTCGCCACTCGGCGTTATCTTTTTCGAAAGTTACACTGTCTCAACCTCGACTCGCGAAATCACGATGCAGTTAGAACGTGATTAATTAATCACTTAATCCAAGATTATCTTCCCTTTAATTAAATCATGTTATCGCGATCCCGTGGCTTCGCAGCTCGGCATGTAAATATCCTAGAAACTTATCTTCGAAGCTCCGAGTCGTGATATGGCGAATATAATAATTATAAAATTAATCAAGCCCCAAATCACGATTACCTTTTATTAACCAAAATCGATCTTCGCAGTCTCGGGTGTTAGAGACTCAAAAGGTTTAAGTAAAATCCCCGATATAACGAGTACCGAAACATTGTAACAGTAGTAAAATCGGATTAATTAAGCGAAATCAATGAATATCCCGCGCTTTGATGTCTGCACGATTTACGAGGTAGCCTTTTCCTCCATGCGCCAACTGAAATTTTAAAACCACCAAAATTTATGACATTAATGAGGAAATAGGGTAAATCGATGTATAAGATCAGATTTTTATGGCAGAATTTATTTCCAAATGTGATTTGACAGACTTGTTCTGAAAGGTACCGAGTTTTTTGAGTATATATAAGAGCTACGTTTCATTATAACAAATACATTCTCATAGCACGCAGAGCTCACCACCTCTGAGTAAACCGACTTCTGTATGTATACGCAGTTCTATCGCAGAAGAGCTAAAACGCAAGCTTCAGCCATGGCTCTGCGAAAAGCAGCAAAGGCGAATGTTGAGGTTTCGGGACAAGGCTCAGACAATGTCTTCGATACTTCGCCCCGAAGTATCAACTCGGTCCAGAACTGGTCATATGTTTCAGATATTCTGCAAGCAGAATTGGTGGATTATTCCGACGACTCTGACGACAACGAAAGAGATGATATAGCCACCAAGTACAAAATAGTCGTCCAATCCGGAATAAACAAAGTAGCAGCCAGACCACGGTTGCTTCCATATTATGATATGGTCCGATGGGCATTGGACCATGTAGACATACACCAGAACTATCATGAATGAGCAGAAAGTCACCATCGAGACTTTCAGGCCGGAACATCTGCAAACCATGTATAAGCTGCCCACGACGTCTGACTACACATATGGCGCTGAGTTCTTGGACGAGTTCAAGGAGAAAGAATGCGTACAGTATGATAAAACCATGTCCAGTTTGATAAAGGATTGGGTTTCAAACACCGCAAAGTTCAGAGCTGATACCCATGGCATATATTCAATCGCTTCGTTAGAACCGCAGTACAAATATGTGGCCATGATGACATGCCGGTTATATGGGAAATATGACACATCGCATTTTTTCCTTGCGTGGGTGCCTCTAATGTTTCAGGTCACCAAAGGCAGTTCCTTTAACTGGGCAAAGATGCTTTCGGATAGCTTGACCAATCGGGTCACTGAGTATCAGGAGCAGAAGGAGAATGGGAAGGCGTCGCCATTCTTCATGTCCGCATACATTATGGACGCAATTTGTTCTATGACACCATTTACATTGATGAGTTGGAGTTGGACTCCAGCCGAAGACGAACCCATACATGTATATCATGCAAAATTATGGGAAAACAAAGCCGAAAATTTTGCGTATGAAATTTTTAACTAGGTGATGGTGCCCCTGCATGTCGCCATTTTTGGTCACCTGCCACCCCGGATCTCGGACAACATAGTAACAAATTTGAGCAACATCGCAGACTGGTATGTAGAAGCTGAATTTTCCTACCTCAAAGTTTTTGGGGCTTCTGTTCCCCCGCATGCACTGCCATTGTTCATTCCCGACAAGCTGGCTTGTCGCGAGGTTGCCCGACAAACGATAATTGGCAGTGTAAGAAAAGAACTTAAAGGGTACTCGAAGAAGGTATGGCCGTCGTTTCCTGTTCGTTTGAATTCTTATTCTTTATTAGATTTCGGGCATGCCAAAGCCGAGGCCGTAGCCCTGGAAGACCTAAATTTGGTCTCCATCGAATACAAGAAGCACGATCCGCAGAGGGTCGTGAGCAACCATTTGGAAAATTGCGGGCTCAAGAGATTTGAGCATAAGAATTCACCCTCGGATGAAATTTTCCGAGGAGCAAGGTCCTATGAGGAGATTCTAGCCCGGATACAATCCTTGGCACCCGAGGAAAGAGCCGATGTTCTGAAGTTCCAGGAACATCGACGTAGCTGTCTCCCCGCAGTGTTGCGAGGTGAGGGTCCGAGTACGTCAAAGGAGAAACAGAAGGATGCTGAAGGTTCTAAGGACGGGACTCCCGACCAAGGAAAACACCAAGACAAGGGGGAGAAAATGAAGAGTCTGAAAGCAGAAGAAAAGACTCCAGACCCGCCGAAGAAGCAGAGTCTGGAAGCAGAAGTAAAGACTCTCGACCCGCCAAAGAAACAGAGTTCGGTCGCTACTCCGGGAAAATCTGTGAAGCAGATCGGGGAACCCATCACATCAGTCACCCCCTTGCAGTCGACGCAGGGAAATATCGATGCGGGATGGATATTCAATGAAGAATTGAGGCTCATAAGAGTAGAAGAACTCCCTCCGAATGAGTTTTTCTTCTATTAAGAAGGAGAGTCGACTGCCAACAAATATAAAGTCATGATTGATGGAAAAGACAAGAAAAATGAGCAGTTCGCCACTGAGATAACAGGGACACTAGGAGCATATGCCTCGGCGAATCAATTTTCAGTCAGGCTCTTAAAAAACCAACTTAAAAGAAAAAATCGCCTCATTAGGACCCTTGAAGCTAGATTGGCCACAACAACAGAGACTAAAGACCAAGCGAGCGTAGGAATAGAGCAGGCCAGGTTGGCCGATAAGAACGAGATATAGATGTTAAAAAATAAGCTCGAGCAAGCACAGCTGGTGGTCCGGGATGGTCGGATGCAAGCGAGCCAGTAGAGGGATTTGATTGAACAACTGCATGCTAGGGTGGAGATCGCTGAGAATAGAATGATAGACATCAGGATGTTCAAATCCCAGGCGATCGAGATTCGGAGCAGAGTCTCTGCGGCACACCGAAATTTGCTCGCCAAGGTAGAAGCGATCCAGGAAAACTGTCTGTTGGTAAATCAGGTTTTCGAGAACTTATCTGGCAGAGAAAGGGATGCCGGAGCAGCTCGGGTCGCTTTCCAGGAGGTTGTAATAGCCACGAACAACAGGGTTTCGGCAGGCACTCCCAGGTTCACCCTTTCAAAGCAAACCAGAGGAAACATCCTGTTAAAGGAATGAGAGCATAACATCGCCGAGGGCAAGCAGCAAGCCAAAAAGATAACCGATTCCTTAGAAGAGGCCTTTAATTATATAGACGACGATCTACTGGGTATTGACAGCGGAGGCAATGCCGAGACATTGATGCAAATGAATGTGGAAAAGATCTTGCTTGATCTGAAGGAAAAGGAAGAAAGAGATTGGCCGATATCTCTCAGATGACTATGGTGGACATAGTCCAAGTAGATAGGTGCATGATTAAACCCAGCGCGTGATTATGCGCCATCGACATCACAGATGGACAGATGGAAGATAGGCTGCAACAGTTAGCACGAGAATGTTACTTCTTTGAAGCCAGCTGTCAAGAAGAACCGTCACGGCTAATATCTCAACTTACGCGAGGACAAACGTCCGACACCAAGTGAAGACAGAGAAGAAGAAATACAACGATTGCTCTCCTCCCTGTCATAACCGAAATTTTGTGACTTTTGAGATTCTATCTTATTTGTAAAATTGTATAAATATCCACAGAAAGAAATAAACAGGGCTGGACCTTTTTGTGTCGTTTGTAACAGAGTTTTTTACATTTGAGAGTTAATACAAGCAGATCTGAAGATTCTCAATTCCGTCACGACTGTGTTACAAGTTTGCTTCCTTGTATCTCATATTTCATTTCATTTCATATTCTTAACTGATGTGCTTCGTTATAATTTAGTACGACCACTACTATAGCGAATGAATTTTGGTTTTCTGCAATTGTTTACTGTTTTTCCTCTGTACCAGCTATCAGTGGGTGTAAGACCAGTCTGCATTTTCAGAATTCTACACATATTCTCTGCTACATCGGTTATTTCCTTACATTTTTCCTCTCCTGTTTATACGTGAGATTCTCCCTTAATAGGAGCCTTACACCATAGATAGTTAAATGTTTTTCTCCCACCTCACACCTTTATTTAAATATAATATAGTTATGGGAATGAGCCTTTGATTTGCATCCCTATTTTATTTCTGAAACTGTAAATTCTCTTTTATACGACCAAATTGAGACAACACTTAATCTCCCTTGAAGTTTTTCCTACTTTTACTGTTCCCCCATGACGGTTCCTGTACCAACACAACCTAATATCGAACCCGGACTATCGAACCAAATGCACATTGCCTTAAACCTTTTCGAAACCATTCTTAAAAGGGCAACTAACCGGGCCAAACTTGAACGATCATGGGCAGCCATTGAACAAGACATAACTATCCAGGAATAGTTGGAAGCTAGACACGCCAACGAAGAAATCTTCCTTAGTTTCCTTTGCCGAAGGTTGACGTTTCTCCCTTCTCCATCTTTTACCCACTTTCGGATGCCTTGACACTGTACTTCTAAGCCTTAAGTACAGACTCAGGAACAACATCTTACTGGCGCCATTGCCATGGACCAAAGTTACGAAATCCTTTTCCCTGGGAAAACGACAATTGTTTTTCATTGAAAGTGTTACCCTTTGATAGTGAACAAAGAGTACACACTTTTTAAGGCTTCCTAATCTTTCACTTGGCGACTCCACAAATAATAAACTGGCATCCGGTCGAAGGAATACCAGACAAAACCCAGATGGTAAGAAGATTACGCCTGTTACCGATCCCGAAAAGATTCTAAAGGCGAGAGGCTCTTTTAAGCCAACCGCTGCAGTTTACAAACTTAAAACCCCACCATTGAAGACTAGGAGTATTTCAGAACCCTCAACTTCGCTCAATCCTCTCTTTGATACTAAAGTTTCAACGCCAGACTGCTCCGAAGTTAGGAGTGAGATTCTTCCGACAATCCCCTTAGTACACAAAGGAAAGGGTCCTCTTGAAGTTTCGTCGGCTTTTGACATACCATCTTTCCTTCAGTTAAATTTCCCGACTTCACTGAATTCTGAAGAGTGTGTTACACACTCGGTTCCCACACCAATCGGTTCTCCTAATTTCGCCTCTTGTAAATCCGAGGAACTGAGTCCTCGCGTCCCTTATTTTCCTTCTTCGGATTTTCCTCTTTGCGAAGAAAACAAAGAGTCACTTTTAATTTTCCAAAACCCCCTTTATAACTTTCCACAGATAACGATGGCAGCCGCCGGAGGAGGAGGTGGAGGGTTTATACGAGGAGGTGGAGGGTTTATAGGAGAAGGTGGGGGAGGAGATGGAGGCCAAGGGCCTGCTCCCCCTCCTAGAATGTTTGCGAAAGTTGCAGCCATATATGCTCCCTTAGTATTGCCCGTCCCTCTATACGACCTTCCTGAAAATTACATAAAAAATTTACTGAAGTTCATCGGGGAAGGGGACCTGACCGCGACCGAACATATTAATTTCTTCGATCAATTCGCCGATATCCTGGGTATCAAACATGAGCACATATATTCAAGACTTCTTGTCCAAACCTTCGAAGGTCAGGTCCAAACTTGGTTTCGGAGCCTACCTGCAGCATCTATCTTGTCTTACGACGCTTTGGAAGATGCTTTCCTCAGACAATGGGGCGAGAGAAAAGACCATCTATATTATTTAACCGAATTTGGGTCCTTAAGAAAAAAGAGTTCATAAACAGTCATGGAATTCATTCAAAGATTTAATAAACTGTATAATAAAATCCCATCCGAGGTGAAACCGTCCCAACCCGCGGCCAAAGTGACTTTCGCCGGAGCTTTCGAGCCAGATTTTGCACTCCTTTTGCGAGAAAGAAGGGGAGCCACCCTAAACCGAATGCAGGACGATGCAGTAGAAATAGAGTCTAATATGACGGCTTTGGGTAAGCTTAAAGCTAAGTTAGAAACTGGAAATTGAGAGGCCAAACGCTTTAGAGAACAAGCAGGTCCTTCAGGGTCTAATAGATTCGCAGACGATAGGGTGGATGATATGGCCAGAGTGATTAAAGAACTGTCAAATAAAATATCCAGAATGGAGCTCGAACAGGCCAAAGCTAACTCTTTCCCCAAAAAAATTTCAATAGGAACCCCAACCCCCCGAACCAACAAAGACAAATAAAAAATGAAGATCAAAAAATACAAGCTCCCTTGAAGAATGAAAATTTTATAGGAGCGAACAATTTTCAAGATTTCGGAGATTCGGATAATGATGTTGAGAATTTCGGTGATGACTGCACCCAACCATATCTGACCCGAGAAGACTATGAAAAATATCTAAACATGCCATGACCATCGAATAAGGGTGAAGAAGGTGATCACATTGATCTCTGTGAATCTCAACCAGAAACTGAGATGATAATGGCTGAGTTTCAACCAAAATACAACTTAAGATCTAAGAGTAAGCCCACCTCAACCTCTCAACCCAAGAAAATCCTCCAAAGAGGTCAAGCTTATTAACCTCCTTCGGAAGAGACCTTATTACCCAACAACAAAAATAAGGTAGTAAGCACACAAGCGTCCGAAGTGGAAAAAGTTGAAACCCAAGAACAAGGAACCGAACCAGTAAATAAAGTTACGTCTTCAACTAGGACCATGAGTGATAAAGCGGTCCAGACAAATAAGTCGGAAAGGAAGGAATCAGAAGTCTCAACCAAAGAAACAGACAGGGTAAGCAGAGTTTTTAGTTTTGAAAATGAAATAAATAAAATTAAGATACCAATCCCTTTGGTAGAATTAGCGAAAAACCCCGTTTATCGGAAGCAAATTACCAAAGCGATGGGTGTCTCTGAGCTAGAAAGCCAGTCTAATATTTTAAATTTGGAAGATGATAAACCTAACATCACTTTTGGTCCCCATTTTGAAGGGGCCAAAGACACCATTGCTCCCTTTTATATCACTCTGAATGTGTATGATCAGTTGTTACATAATTGCATGTTAGACTTCGGAGCCTCCCATAACGTTATGCCTAAGATTATAATGGACAAGTTGGGTCTCCAGATCACCAGACCTTATGGAGATCTGTACTCTTTTGACTCAAGAAGGGTTAAGTGTTTGGGGATGATAAAAGATCTGGTAGTTACCCTGGCGCAGGTCCCGGTTAAGAGTATCCTGATGGATGTGGTTATCGCGGATATTCCCCCTAAGTATGGCATGTTGTTATCTAGATCATGGGGAGACAAGTTGGGGGTTTATCTCCAATTGGACATGATGTTCGCCATAATTCTTGTGTTCAGTGGTCAGTTCACTCAGTTGTACAGAGAAATGAGATTAGCATATACAGTGAGTGACCCTCAAAACCCAAATAATTTCCCTATTTATATCGCGGACCAAGATCTTGGAAATTGCATCTTGTCTTTTGATGATGGTTTAGATGGTTGTCCGGAGGAAATTGACATGGAACGAGAGGAGTCAAGTCACATGATAGAGGATCTGTGTAATACTAGTGTCTAGAAAATGTATTTTGACGGTGCTTTATCTTCTGAAGGGGCAGGTGCATGAGTGCTTTTAGTAGCTCCCGAAGGTAAGTTCATTGTTCCTTTCTCTTACCAACTACAGTGGGACATAGATTACACTAACAACATATGCGAATATGAAGCGTTGATCTTAGGATTAGAAGCTTCCAAGAAGCTAAATATAAATAACCTGGAGGTATATGGTGATGCAGAGTTAATAGTCAAACAAATAAACCGACAGTACCTAGCCAAGCATCCCAGATTAAGAACTTACAGAAATTGTGCCTGGGATCTCATGGAAAACTTTTTCTCATCAGTAAATGTCCACTTTATCCCTCGCGCAGAGAATTTACATGCCGATGCATTGACAAAAGCAACTTCAACCTTCTATCCTCCCATGACTTTCAAATTGAAATATCACATTGAAATTAGATACAAACCCTCTATACCAGACAATATCCGACACTGGCAGGCCTTTGAAGATGACGAACAAATTAAGAAATTCCTTGTAGCAGTGGGTGAATTCTCCGAAACTCATGCTGACCAAGAAAATCAAAATGACCCGATATGGATCATGCAAGAAGGGGAAGACCCTGAAACCTTTCGAAAAAAAATTGCGGATCATCGTATGCTGGTCCTTAAAAACAACTAGATTCCAAAAGGATTGATTCCTTTGGAAAGACTTTTTGATCAGAGCGATGTACCTGTAAAATCCACTTTGCAGCCCCAACCAGAAGAAGTGGAGGACTGTGATATAGGAACTGAAAAAGAATCCAGGGTGGTAAAAATATCCAAGTTCCTCCCTCCCGAAGTGAAAGATAAGTATAAAAACCTACCGAGACAATATAAGGATGTTTTCGCCTGGTTCTATGATGAGTTGAGAACGTATGACACTTTCATAATTGATCACAAGATACCTTTGAAGCCTGGGGTCAAACTATTTAGGCAAAAGCTTAGGCAAATTAACCCCATTTTGTTACCTATGATCGAAAAAGAAGTTAAAATACTTTTAGACGCGAAAATAATCGTACCTCTGAGATACTCGGACTGGGTAGCAAACCTAGTCCCAGTCAGGAAAAAGAGTGGGGAAATCAGACTGTGTGTGGATTTCCTAAACTTAAATAAGTCGTCTCTCAAGGACAATTATCCGCTGCCCAAAATGGACCATGTGTTAGAAAAAGTTGTTGGAGCTAACCAAATGTCTATGATAGATGGGTTCTTTGGTTATAATCAAATCGCCATGAATGAACAAGACAGGGAAAAAATTGCTTTCACCACACCATGGGGTACGTTCATGTATGAAAAAATTCATTTTGGTTTGATGAATGCAGGGGCCACTTTCCAGCGTGCTATGGACATCGCTTTCGTAGGAGAAAGGGACAAGTTCGTAGTCATTTACCTCGACGATTTGACGGTTTTCTCTAAAACTGATGAAGAACACTTGATGCATCTCAAACAGACCTTCGAAAAATGCTGCAGGTTTGGTCTATCTTTGAACCCAAAGAAATCACATTTCGCTATGCAGGAAGGTAAGCTTTTGGGCCATATCGTATCTAGGGATGGAATCAGGATTGATCCTAAGAGGATTGAAGCAATAGATACTATAAATATTCCCAGAAATATAAAAGAGATTCAATCTTTCTTAGGAAGAATAATTTTTTTACGAAGGTTTATCCCCAATTTCGCTGAGATTGTAAAATTGATCACATAGATGTTGAAGAAGGACAATGGAGTGAATTGGACAACCGAGGCCAGAGCATCGTTCGCGCATATTAAGAAAGTCATAAGCAAGGCACCCGTGTTAGCAAGTCTAGACTATCTGAAAGATTTTCTTATTTTCTCATTTGCCTCTGAACATACTATCGCCGCGGTGCTCCTACAGAAGAATGAAGAAGGATTCGAACAACCGATAGCGTTTTTTAGCAAAAGCCTTAGAGATGCAAAACTGAAGTATGACATAATATAAAAACAGGCGTACGCAATGGTAAAACCATTAAAGGCATTTATAACCTATGTGCTACATTCAAAAATAATTGCGTACGTGCCTACCAGTTCTGTGAAAGATATATTGGTACAGCCAGACAGTGACGGAAAAAGAGGGCGATGGCTCGCTAAAATCCAAGAATTTGATCTGGAAGTTAAACCGACCAAATTGATAAAAGGGAAATGTCTGGCCAAACTCTTAGCTGAGTCAAATTTCAGAGCCCTTGATATCAATTGCCTGTAGAAAGACGACAGAGACACACGCCTAAACAAGCTGGATGACCAAACAAACCCAAACAAGATCGAAGAGAAGTTCATATCGTCAGGCTGGTATAGAGACATAGTGTTTTACTTGCTGAACCTAAAATGCCCAAATGAACTATCACCATCTAAATGTAGAACTTTAAAACTCCATGCAGTTAAATATTGTATCGCCGAAAGTCAACTATATTGGAAGGATCCACTCGGGTTCCTGCTAGTCTGTTTAGTTGAGTCGGAAACTCCACGAGTTATAGATGAATTTCATGAAGGAGTCTGTGGAGGACATCATGCATGGAGAGCTACAGCTTACAAGATCTTGAGGGCTGGGTACTACTCGCCGAAACTCTTTTTGGACGTCAATGCCAAAGTGCGTGCCTGCAACCCTTGTCAACTATTCGCAGGTAAACAGAAGCTCCCTGCACTGCCTCTAGTTCCAGTCAAAGCTGAAGCCCCATTTCAGCAATGGGGTCTAGACTTCATAGGCGAGATTAATCCCCATTCTAGTGCTCAACATAGGTGGATCTTAACAACTACAGATTATTTTACTAAATGGGTGGAAGCCATTCCAACCAAGAGGGCAACAGACTCAGTGGTAATCAATTTCTTGGAAGACAATATTTTGTCAAGATTCGGTTGTCCTCGAAAGATAGTTACTGACAATGCCCAGGCCTTTAAATCTATGGCTATGATCAGATTCTATCAAAGTTATAACATCGTTCTCGGCCATTCCACAACATACTACCCCCAGGGGAACGGGTTGGTTGAGTCATCTAACAAGAGCCTGGTAAATATAATCAAGAAGGTATTGGATGAAAATAAGAGGTCTTAGCATGTACACTTGAAATACGCATTGTGGGAAAACCGCATAAGCACTAAAAGTTCTATCGACGTTTCTCCTTTTCAAATGGTCTATGGGATAGATGTTGTTCTACCTATAAACCTAGCGCTACCAGTGATGAAGTTATGGCAAGATCAAAACGAAGAACCCAATCCTGTAACCAGCAGAATTAATCAGTTGATTGAGGTCCAACAACATAGAGTCGAAGTTGATGAAAATATGCAGAAGTACCAAGATGATATGAAAGCGTTGTTCGACCGCAAGGCAAAGGACAAAGAATTCCTCCCAGGTGATTTAGTGCTAAGATGGGATGCAAGAAAGGAAGAAGCCGCGAAGCATAGTAAATTTGACCACCTCTAGTATGGACCATTCAGGGTCTCGACTCCAGAAGGAAAAAATTCTTTCCTACTGGAAAATATAGACGGAGAAGTCCTCAATGCCCCTACCAATGGGCGGTATCTAAAGCATTACATGACGTAACAGTCGCCAGATTCAAAAAAAAAAAAAAATAAATAAAAAGATTTATATATATTTTGTGTACATATACGTATTTTCATTTAAACATTGCTTTTTGATTTTCTGTTTTTTTGTTCATAAACTTTCGACACATTTAAGATAAGATTCGTATTTGTCTTTTGCAGGATTCCAGCTGCATACGAAACGAGCAGGAGGAGTAAACTGAAAATCGGTGTCAGAAATAAATCGGCATAAACAGGTGATACCTAAAGTAATTTCATATTGTGCAAAGAAAGTAAAATGAAAAGGTAAAGATGAGATTTCTCAAAAGACATGTTGTAAAGGACTGTTAAAGAAAACCGAGGTAACGCCATTCAAACTGCAATATCAACTGAAATGATAGATAACAGAGTTGTTTCTTGGTTTGATAATCTCTGAAAAAATTAAGACAATTCAAGAGATTCACCCAATCTAAAAACAACCAGTCAAAGTAAATTATCCCCAAAAATATCTACAAGAGTCAGTCTTGAATTGTTTGACCTCTATATTTTCAGTCAGTAAAATGCTACCTGACATCCTTTCTATCTTCGGGTTTTACTTTTAACTTTTAATAAGTCACCATCTTCCCGTTTCATATGCGAAGGGATAAAATTTTTTCGTTTCAACCTCGTGAGTTTCAAAATAGATTGTGGAAAGAAAGCGGGTCTTCACAACTACTCGATCCCCTGCTAAGCAAAGAAACGTTTAGAGTGATCCTAACTTTCCTAGGTTTTTCAACGACATCAGAGGATTGAAGCTTGCTCAAATGGAATGCCCTTAAAAATTTATTTTCCTTTTTCTCCCTAAGAACGAAGATGTTGTGAAGGTCAAGGGAAGGTTGGTACCAAGTAATCAAAGTAAGTTGACAGACCTATAATGAAAAATATTACACATATATCAACCCTGATACAAACTGATTGCCCCCATCTTCGCGCTCTAAAAAGTAAATTATAAGACAGGTGGTGAAAGGAAATTCAGAAATGATTGCCCCCACCTAGTCCAAGAGACGATGAAAGGAAATTCAAAAATGATTGCCCTCGTCTCAGCATTTAAATGCATGAATATATTCCGAAGTGGTGAAAGGAAATTCAATAAAAGAGGTCAGATAACTTCACCGGGGTACTGAATAGGCTCGCTAGCAGTGAAGCAATGTCTGAGATATCTGTAAGACTGTTATACATGAATATCACTCTACTCTGGTAACCAATTCTTTTTAAAACCTGATCCACATCCCAATTAAAAACATATAATCTTATTCTTTTGGTGCAAGCCGATAACCACAAGATCTGTTGGGTCTCCTAGGACTGCTTCGATTGTCTTAAAACACACCTGAATTTAGTAGCGGGAAAAGGAAAATTGTGAAAGGGACTACAACTATGTTTAAAAATAATATCTGATTTTGTAAAAGCTTTTCGAGGTAAAGAACAAAGTCTTTTTCCCCCTTCGTACCCTCTTCTCGGGAACCTTTTCGCTTGATTGAGATTTTGAATCCATTTACCCAATATTGGCACGTGGTCTACTGTTCTTCCCGCCTCACAAGGAGGTGTGATCCCTAGTTGGAGCCTGTGTTGGAGCCGCCCTTGTTTGTCTATCCCTTCACAAGTTTCATTCTTAATGCTTGAAATCTAAAAATGGTTTTTCATTTCCCCTCTGAGATATCGATGATCTTTGAAGCTTGATCACGCGAGCAACGATGATTATTCCACTCTCGAAACAAGTCCTAACTTTCGTAAAATGTTTCCTTTTTCGTTCTACTTCGGGATCTCGTAGATCAAATACTATAACTCATGCAGGTCACACATCCCGAGTCACGAAATAACGAAGTCGTTTTAAAATTTCGCTCAAGACAGTAACGAGGGTAAAGTTTTCCCTAACTCATGATTAAACGTCGTCGGGGTTTCGCGCCTCGGTGTTTGCCAAACCCAAAAATTTGTTGTCATAGCCCCGATAGCCGAGAACACGAGGTCCTTATTTGAGTAACTCAGGTCAAGGTTAAGGGTAAAAGCTAAACCGTGGTAAGAGATTCTCTTGGCATTTCGCCACTTGACGTTATCTTTTTCAAAAGTTACACCGTCTCAACCCCGACTCGCGAAATCACGATGAAGTTAGAACGTGATTAATTAATCACTTAATCCAAGATTATCTTCCCTTTAATTAAGTCATGTTATCGCGATCTCGCGGCTTCGCAACTCGACATGTAAATCTCCCAGAAACTTATCTTCGAAGCTCCGAGTCGCGATATGGCGAATATAATAATTATAAAATTAATCAAGCCCCAAATCATGATTACCTTTTATTAACCAAAATCGATCTTCACAGTCTCGAGTGTTAGAGACTCAAAAGGTTTAAGTAAAATCCCCGATATAACGAGTACCAAAACATTGTAACAACGGTAAAATCGGATTAATTAAGCTAAATCAATGAATATCCCGTGCTTTGATGTCTGGACGATTTACGAGGTAGCCTTTTCCTCCATGCACCAACTGAAATTTTAAAACCGCCAAAATTTATGACATTAATGAGGAAATAGGGTAAATCGATGTATAAGATCAGATTTTTATGGCAGAATTTATTTCCAAATGTGATTTGACAGACTTGTTCTGAAAGGTACCGAGTTTTTTGAGTATATATAAGAGCCGCGTTTCATTATAACAAATACATTCTCATAGCACGTAGAGCTCACCACCTCTGAGTAAACTGACTTCTGTATGTATACGCAGTTCTATCGCAGAAGAGCTAAAACGCAAGCTTCAGCCATGGCTCCGCGAAAAGCAGCAAAGGCGAATGTTGAGGTTTCGGGACAAGGCTCAGACAATGTCTCCGATACTTCACCCCGAAGTATCAACTCGTTCCAGAACTGGTCATATGTTTTAGATATTCTGCAAGAAGAATTGGTGGATTATTCCGACGACTCCGACGACAACGGAAGAGATGATATAACCACCAAGTACAAAATAGTTGTCCAATCCGAAATGCACAAAGTAGCAACCAGGCCACGGTTGCTTCCATATTATGACATGGTCCGATGGGCATTGGACCATGTAGACATACCGACCAGAACTATCATGAACGAGAAGAAAGTCACCATCGGGACTTTCAGGCTGGAACATCTGTAAACCATGTATAAGCTACCCACGACGTTCGACTACACATATGACGTTGAGTTCTTGGACGAGTTCAAGGAGAAAGGATGCGTACAGTATGATAAAACCATGTCTAGTTTGATAAAGGATTGGGTTTCAAACACCGCAAAGTTCAGAGCTGATACCCATGGCATATATTCAATCGCTTCGTTAGAACTGCAGTACAAATATGTGGCCATGATGACATGCCGGTTATATGGGAAAGAGAACACATCACATTTTTTCCTTGCATGGGTGCCTCTAATGTTTCGGGTCGCCGAAGGAAGTTCCTTTAACTGGGAAAAGATTCTTTCGGATAGCTTGACCAATCGGGTCACAGAGTATTGGGAGCAGAAGGAGAATGGGAAGGCATCGTCATTCTTCATGTCTGCATACATTATGGATGCAATTTTTTCTATGACACCATTTCCATTGATGAGCTGGAGTTGGACTCCGGGCGAAGACGAACCCATACATGTATATCATGCAAAATTATGGGAAAACAAAGCCAAAAATTTTGCGTATGAAATTTTTAACTGGGTGATGGTGCCCTTGCATGTCGCCATTTTTGGTCACCCGCCACCCCGGATCTCGGATAGCATAGTAGAAAATCTGAGCAACATCATAGACTGGTATGTAGAAGCTAAATTTTCCTACCTTAGAGTTTTCGGGGCTTCTATTCCCCCGCATGCGCTGCCATTGTTCATTACCGACAAGATGGCTTGTCGCGAGGTTGCCCGACAAACGGTAATTGGCGGTGTAAGCAAAGAACTTAAAGGGTACTCGAAGAAGGTATGGCTGTCATTTCCTGTTCGTTTGAATTCTTATTCTTTATTAGATTTTGGGCATGCCAAAGCCGAGGCCACAACCTTGGAATACCTAAATTTGGTCTCCATCGAATACAAGAAGCACAATTCGCACAGGGTCGTGAGCAACCATTTCGAAAATTGTGGGCTCAAGAGATTTGAGCATGAGAATTCACACTCGGATGACATTTTACGAGGAGCAAGGTCCTATGAGGAGATTCTATCTCGGATACATTCCTTGGCACCCGAAGAAAGAGCCGATGTTCTGAAGTTCCAGGAACATCGACATAGCTGTCTCCCCGCAGTGTTGCGAGGTGAGGGTCTGAGTACATTGGAGGCGAAACAGAAGGATGCTGAAGGTTCTAAGGACGCGAATCCCGACCAAGGAAAACACCAAGATGAGGGGGAGAAAACGAAGAGTCCGAAAGCAGAAGAAAAGACTCCAGACCCACCGAAGAAGCAGAGTCCGGAAGCAGAAGTAAAGACTCCCGACCCGCCAAAGAAACAGAGTCTGGTCGCTACTCCAGGAAAATATACAAAGCAGATTGGGGAACCCATCACATCAATCACCCCCTTGCAGTCGACGCAGGGAAATATTGATGCGAGATGGATATTCAATGAAGAATTGAGGCTCATAAGAGTAGAAGAACTCCCTCTGAATGATTTTTTCTTCGATAAAAAGAGAAAGGCAGTAGTGAAAAGGAAATTCTATCAAGAAGGAGAGTCGACTGCCAAGAAATATAAAGTCATGATTGATGGAAAAGACAAGAAAAATGAGCAGTTCGCCACTGCGATAGCAGGGACATTAGGAGCATATGCCTCGGCGAATCAATTTTCAATCGGGCTCTTAAAAAACCAGCTTAAAAGAAAAAATCGCCTCATTAGGACCCTTGAAGCCAGATTGGCCACAACAACAGAGACTGCTAAAGACTAGGCGAGCGTAGGAATAGAGCAGGCCAGGTTGGCCGATAAGAACGAGATAGAGATGCTCAAAACTAAGCTCAAGCAAGCACAGCTGGTGGTCCAGGATGGTTGGATGCAAGCGAGCCAACAGAGGGATTTGATTGAACAACTGCATGCTAGGGTGGAGATCGCCGAGAACAGAATGATAGACATCGGGATGTTCAAATCCCAGGCGATCGAGATTCGGAGCAGAGTCTTTGCGGCACAATGAAATTTGCTCGCTAAGGTAGAAGCGATCTGAGACAATTGTCTGTTGGTAAATCAGGTTTTCGAGAACTTATCTGCCAGAGAAAGGGATGCCGGAGCATCTCGGGTCGCTTTCCAGGAGGCTGTAATAGCCATAAACAATAGGGTTTCGGCAGGAACTCCCAGGTTCACCCTTTCAGAGCAAACCAGAGGAAACATCCTGTTAAAGGAATGGGAGCATAACATCGCCGAGGGCAAGCAACAAGCCAAAAAGATAACCGATTCCTTAGAAGAGGCCTTTAATTCTATAGACAGAGATCTACTGGGTATTGACAACAGAGGCAATGCCGAGATGTTGATGCAAATGAATGTGGAAAAGATCTCGCTTGATTTGAAGGAAAAGGAAGAAAGAGATTTGGCCGATATCTCTCAGATGACTATGGTGGACATAGTCCAAGTAGATAGGTGCATGATTAAACCCAGCGCACGATTATGCGCCATCGACATCACAGATGGATAGATGGAAGACAGGCTTTAGCAGTTAGCATGAGAATGTTACTTCTTTGAAGCCAGCTGTCAAGCAGAACCGTCGCGACTAATATCTCAACTGGTTGAAAGGTGTGTCACCTGTACAGAGCTCGCGCGAGGAAAAACGTCTGGCACCAAGTGAAGACAAAGAAGAATAAATGGAGCGATTGCTCTCCTCCCTGTCATAACCGAAATTTTTTGACTTTTGAGATTCTATCTTATTTGTAAAATTGTATAAATATGCCATAGAAAGAAATAAATAGGGCTGGACCTTTTTGTGTCGTTTGTAACAGAGTTTTTTACATTTGAGAGTTAATACAAATAGATCTGAAGATTCTCAATTCCGTCACGAATGTGTTACAAGTTTGCTTCCTTGTATCTCATATTTCATTTCATTTCATATTCTTAACTGATGTGCTTCGTTATAATTTAGTACGACCACTACTATAGTGAATGAATTTTGGTTTTTTGCAATTGTTTACTGTTTTTCCTCTGTACCAGCTATCAGCGGGTGTAAGACCAGTCCGCATTTTCAGAATTCTACACATATTCTCTTCTACATCGGTTATTTCCTTACATTTTTCCTCTCCTGTTTATACGTGAGATTCTCCCTTAATAGGAACCTTACACCATAGACAGTTAAATGTTTTTCTCCCACCTCACACCTTTATTTAAATATAATACAGTTACGGGAATGAGCCTTTGATTTGCATCCCTATTTTATTTCTGAAACCATAAATTCTCTTTTGTACGACCAAATTGAGACAACACTTAATCTCCCTTGAAGTTTTTCCTACTTTTACTGTTCCCCCATGACGGTTCCTGTACCAACACAGCCTAATATCGAACCTGGACTATCGAACCAAACACACATTGCCTTAAACCTTTTCGACACCATTCTTAAAATGGCAACTAACCGGGCCGAACTTGAACGATCATGGGCAACCATTGAACAAGACATAACAATCCAGGAACAGTTGGAAGCTAGGCAATGCCAACGAAGAAATCTTCCTTCGTTTCCTTTGCCGAAGGTTGATGTTTCTCCCTTCTCCATCTTTTACCCACTTTCGGATGCCTTGACAGTGTACTTCTAAGCCTTAAGTACAGACTCAGGAACAACACTCTCTATATCAATACTGCTCCCATGGAATACCCACTTGCATGTCTCCACTTTGAAGGGATTCTGCAAGTTTGGTAGTGCAAGCATTGGTCCTTGACTAATCTTTATTTTCAGCTCATCAAAGGCATTTTGTTGATTCTTCCTCCATTGGAAAATCTTACCATTGACTGTTATGGTGTGGAGTGGTGCAACTACCGCTGAAAATGAAGCTATGAACTTCTGCAAGTATTGTGCTACCCCAACAAAACTCCTAACTTTAGTGACATTTGTAGGAACTCACCATTTCATGATGGCTCTATCTTTGTGGGATCTATCTTGAGATCCCCTCCACCGATCACATACCCCAAATACACCAAATACCGCTGAGAAAACTTGCATTTCTTGAGATTGGCCAACATTTGGTGCTTTTTTAGAGTCTCTAACGCCTGCATAAGATGTGAGATGTGCTCCTCCCATGTATCACTATAAACCAATATATCATCTAAATAAGAAATAACAAATGAATCTAGATAAGAGCATAAAACATCATTCATTAGTCTCATAAATGTAGCTGGTGCATTGCATAAACCGAATGGCATAGCCGACCACTCATATAAACCTTACCTTTTCTTGAAGGAAATTTTCCAGGTATCTTCTTCTTTGACTTGTACATGGGGATATCCCGATTTCAAATCTAGCTTAGTGAAGTACTTGGCATGCTGCAGTTGATCCAATAGATCATCGATCCTTGGTAGAGGGTACAGATTCTTCAGTGTAATCTTGTTCAATGTCATGTAATCGACACACATTCTCCAAGTCCCATTCTTATTGGACACAATTATGATGGGTGACCCACAAGGTGAGGTACTTGGTCGAATCACACTCTGCTCCAACAACTACTACAACTTCTTCTTCACTTCATTTTCTGCTAAAACATACTTTCTATACAAATCAATACTCGACAATGGGGAGTTTGGCAATAATTTCATTTCATGCTCCACTTCCCTCTTAGGTGGTATCCCTTTAAGCTCCTGGAACACTCCTTTATACAATTGTAGCAAATCCTCCAATTGATGTTTTTTTCTCTTTAGTACACCCCTTCAGGGATTCCTTCACTCTGAATGACTCATCAACAGACCGATTTTCTCTCAAGAAAAGAAAAACTAAAACTAATCAACTTCTTGGCTTGGTTGGCACTTACCAGTGAGATCTTCAAATTTTCTTTATTTGTGTCAGTGATGTAGGACTTCCCATCCTTGATTAGTTGATATTGGTTGTATCTCCGCATGAATATTGCATCCCTCATATACATGTAGGGGATTCCAAAAACCACTCCACATATGTCAATGGGTACTACGTCTAATTCCACTTCATCAATAAAATCAACACTTATAGCAAATTTAATCTTACACTATTTCGTTACCTTTATCTTTGCATCCATGTTTACCCAACCCAATGGATAGGGGTTAGGATGATCATGAACCTCCAATCCAATCGTGTTGACTAGATTCGTTGCTATGAGATTAGCCTGTGAACCAGAGTCAAACAAAGCATCTATTTTGGTCTTTTTTACCTGAATCTTGATGTGGAAGAGCTTGGTCATCTCCTTCTTTCTTGGTGATGAAGGATACTCAAATTCACCTCCTTCTGCACATATGTGTAGAAAATATTTTCATCCACATATGAACTAATTTCAACTTGATTTCTTGAATCTGTAGCTAGAAGGTTCGTTTTCTTTCTATCCTTCTTGCAATTCTTCGAGTTCATCTTTGGATATAATTTCCAACATTTTTCCTCGGTGTGGCCATCAATATTGCAATAATTGCAATGGTTGTTGGGATCTTTGCACTACTGTGTAGTGGCTACTGTCTTCTTATCGTTTCCCCCTTTCCACTTCTTCTTCCCTTCCTTGGAAGCTTCCTGGTGCTGTTTTTTCTTCAAACCACTTGGATTCCCCTTCTTTTTGCCTATGTTTTCTAGGTATTGTTCCTATACACACACCTCATCGATTGTCCTTGGCCCGAAGAGCATCACCTACTTTCATAGATGATTGTGTAAACCCCCCAAATACTTGAGGAGTACATCTGGGTTCTTAGGAGAGATACCCAACATGATTACCATCTTTCTGAACTCAATGGTGTACTCCTGCACACTCTGCCCCCACCTCTACCTGAAGTAGTTCCACCAGATCCATTGGTTCTCTACATACCCGATAGGGTAGAATTGGGACTTGATCAGGGCTCTTAAGTCTTCCCACCTAGTTACTAGCGGATCACCCTCCAACCTAAGTGCTTCTTTGTGGATTTCCTACCAAGGTTAAAGCATGACCCTCTAACTTCAATCCAACAAATGAAATCTTCTTCCTTTCATCTATATGGTGAATGCTAAAATAAACTTCTAGTTGTTGCAACCAATGATTTAGTTTTAATGCATCGATCTCACCTTGGTGTGGCTTTATGTCCACTTTCTCTTCCATATTGAATAGGGACTATGAAGGGTTGACAACACTCGAACTTGGTTTTTCTTTCTCATATTATTTCTGCAACTCCTTTCCTGAGTCTTCTCGATCTCCCAATTTCCCTTCCGATCCGATATCTGAGTTAGAGCCACCATCATCTCCAAATAGTTCGAGCTTGATTTGTATAGATACCATGAGGAGGTTCATATTGGGACTAATGTTGACAACTTGTGCTTCCAATCGCTCAAATCTCTCTTTTGCTAGATCTTGAGGGTTGTTATGAACATATGCGTCCGTGATGGCTAGGGTTTTTGCGACTTCTCTTTAAGTCTATTTCTGAATCCTATAAATTTCCACAAATACCCGAAATAAAAACCCTCTCTAGTACAAATATGATCTGTAAACTGCCGTGGATATTCCAATGGAATGGTTTGTCACAACATATATGATAAATAGAACTAAAATATACACTAAGAAGGTTAAATTCCTTTAGGTTCCAGAATATTTAGTTACTGATTTATACTTATGCATGAAATAGATAAAATGCGGAAAATAGAGAATAGTAAAATAAAATCACACACCATCCACAAGATAACACAAATATTTTCTTTGGGAAACCCTTACGGGAGAAAACCCAACTAGAAGCTGAGGATTCTTTGTTCTCTTTTCTTTGGTATTGAAATGATGCAAGTGCAAAGAAAGATGCACTCTCTTTGGACTTTATTTTAACATGTGGCTTGTATGGATGCTACAAAACCTCTCCTCCTCTTTTGTTCTGACATAATACCACTCTCAAATGTTTTTCTTAGATATGGAACAAGATACGATGCAAAATAATGGAAACCCTTCTCCTCCTAGTGGTCCGGTATTTAATCTGGCCCGATAACCATCCGGGGGTAGGTTTTTGACTTCCTAACCCTCAATTGTGATAGGGTTTTGGACCTTCTATAATATTCTTGAAATTACATACATGACTATCCCCATATGCATGAGTAACGAGGGTTGACGTGGCATCCTCTCGTACCATGGTGGTCAACACGACATGTCAACTTGCAAGAGGCATAACTTTTTTCATACGAGCTCCGATTGACATGATTTTTGCACCGTTGGAAAGGTATCAATGTGTAGAATAGAATCACGATATATTAGATGTGTTGGGAATGTTTTTACCCCCCAAAATGTCATTTGATGCCTCAAAATGGCCTTGAAAGGTTCTAGACCCCAATTTTCCAAACCAGGACCTACCACTAAAATGACTCTGCAAGTTGATTCCTCCAAAATTTTCCACTTTGAAAGGGTCAAAATAGATGAAAAATCATATAATGATCCAATATGGATAAAAAAGTGATTCATAAATCGTGTATTTATACACAACTTAAAGTGGTTAGGGTGCCTTCCATCATGATGGGGTTATAGGCCCATATAAATGCCTAGGTCGACCTTAGCCACCTATAATAATATAAAGTAGTGTTCAACACTGAGAAAACTTAACCTAGTAGTGCAATAATGAGGGCAATTAACAACAATGTCAAGTAACCACAATGAATATTATCACCATTTCAATAACCCCCTTAATTTTAGCATGGGGTAATGGAGAAAGATGATAAAGTACAATAGGAGGAGTGAACATACTCAAGTTAATAGAGACACAATCATAACTATAATAAGACAAAGTGGGTTTATGATGTCCCAACTTAGTACAAGCGTGGGATTTTTTATGAATACCCAATCATCAACATAGAACTCAACTCTTGAAGAACGATCACCATTAAACTACTCATCATTTTGGGGAATATGATCTCTGATCTATGCATTTCATAAAGAAGTGTTTTAAAGAGGCATAAATACAAGAGAGAGTAGGGACAAAAGTGAGTGGGCATACCAAACTCAATGAATAATCAACCATCGTTGGAAGAAGAAAGCGTGGGTTTATGATGATCCAAAAAGTGGACCCAATAATTTGTTGGAAGAATATTTCCACCACACTATGCATTTGTTGGAATTACCTTTGACCTAGTTATCCAATAGAGGAAGGTAGGAAAACACATCCCAACGATACTACACATCTATTGGAGGAGTGGTGCCATCAATATGCCATTTGAAGAGGTGTTGGAAGGAACTTCCTATAAGAGAGAAGATATAGTAGTACACAACTTTAAGAAGATATTTTATAGTTGAAAAGAGAGTAGGAAGACCCAACTCCATGCATCCGAGGGAGCTCAAACACAAATGAGAAAACTGAAATATAATTGGGGTGTCAACGTATGAATATGATCTAAAAATGAAGAAGACTTGAAAAACTTGAAAACTTATTGCAAGTGAATGTTATGTGTTTAAAGCAAAAGGATCAGTTTGCAACACATAAATTAAAAGATTACTTATGCAAATTATACATAGACATCACCTTAATCAATGAACAAAAACACATTAGAACAACAATTGATAAAGGAGTTCACCCCTCTCTTGGGCTACATCTCCTGGTCCAGCTTCCAATGGATCATTATTATTAATTGCTCAAAAAGTGCTCTAAAAGATGTCTTACAATGCTCAAACTGACAAACCGACTGCTCCAATGGCTTCAGAGCGTCTCAAAACCCCCGTCTGGGCTCTTTCGGCACCTCAATCGGTCGAAAAACGAAGAAGTTAGTCCTCTTGGAAGTCTCCCTCTTCAATTTGCTGTCTCTGCATCTACAAAATGCACCCTTTTCCAATGAACCTGGCTCACATGCATTTTAAAGTGTATAAACCTGGCACTGGGCGCAACCGTGCCAACGATGCAAACCGTAGAATGGTTAAGGGCGCGTCAGCCCCTAACCGCCTCGACACCTGGGCGTATGGCGCATGCGACCGTATGCTGGGGTGAAAAGAGGTTAAGTGGTTACACAACCATATAACCCCCGTGCTCCTGGTTGGTCATATGAAAAACCGTGGTTATATGCACCAACGGTTACAACGCTATATCATATGTGTTAATCCACACTTGCGTGCATATATTATTGTTGGTTACATTTCATATGGCATAGTCGTATGGGTAGTGCAAAGGACCACGGGCTGGGGCTAAGCCCCGACTCGACCCCCCCGTCCAATATACAATAATGTAAACTCATATACATTAAAACACATACATTGAATAAGAACCAACTCATGGCCCAATGGCCAGGCTGTCGTGCGAAGGCGTATGCATTGGGGAGGTCCGGGGGTCGAACCCCGTGGCCTCCAATACATTTTACATATGAAACCAATAACCAAATAATGAGCGACACATGGCACCCTCGGGTTGGGCCATGTGTCCTCACACCATTTTCCAGCTACATGACACGTGTCACTCACGGATTCGACGGTCATCAACCAACAAAAACCTGCCATGTCACCACTGTACGGTCGTACGGTTCTGCCACGTCAGACTGTACGGACTGTACGGACTGGTACAGTCAACATCTAATTTTTTGCCTGTTTGGCTTGACGAACAGATCACGATATATTCTCCATACGGCGTCCATTTGACAAAGTAAATATACTGCCGGAATCAGGAAGACGAGACGGACGCAATGACACTATTTTCGTCGCATTCCAAGCACTTTGAAATTTGAGCAAAATTTGATCCCCTGATCAGAATATCCAACACAAAAATGTTCCTCAAGGAAACCCTCTATGCACTTCCTCATATTTCATGAATGATGCATAGGGTAAATGCTACCAATGTACAACATGTACACCGAACACTAATGGACCTAAGTGGATTTAACCTCCTTGCCATTACAATTTTGGTATGGCAAGTGAAACCACTTAAGCTTAATCTGGAGGGATATATATATATCAAATTTTTGGTATTTTGTTTCTTGCATTTAATTTTGTAAGGGAATACTTAGACTTCTTAAGTCAACAACAAGGATATGCAATGATCTTTGTGAATTATAAAATATTTATTTGTGAACTTTGTATGCTTATCTTCTTGGTATTATATGGAATCTTGCTTCCAAACTTAACCCCCACCCCCAACATATGAATGCACCATAGCTAAAATCTCGATGAGACAAGGGTTTGAACAATAACTAGTATGAAATCAATATTGTGGTTTTTCATATTTACAAACCAAAGACATTAAACTAAAGTCCCTTTGTTTCTTATTCCCTTCAAAGTTTTTATTGTCTTCTTTCTTCTACTTTTTCTTGTTCATTCCTTTTATATCTTAGCTCATCTTTTTATTCATCTTCATGATAATTCTAATTATTTGACCTCCACTTTAATGTTGTAGAAATAATTTATTGTTGTAGAAAAAGATAAATTGTAATCAAATATGTGAGAACTCCTCTTTTTTAATGTCGTAGGAATAATATATTGGTGTCAGTGAATCTATCGTTTTATCAAATACCTTTTTATTGTTGCCAATACATTTTTCCAAAGATTATAAATTAATTGATGATTATGAAATATGCATAGAGATCTACCCGCCCACATATATATTTGAAAATTCCCAATCTGCTTGAAATATATAAATTTGTTTGGAGTAAGCATGCTATGATATATATATATATATATATATATATATATAATGAATGTAATATCATAGACAAGAATGTCACCTAAAAATTGAATTCAACTTAAACACTCAAGTAAGACATGAGATGCTATAACCAGAGTGTGGTTCCTTCCATTCAGGGGATCTATTCCAAATTTATAAAATGGTGGTGTTGTTGCATTTTCATTTCCAAATTGATGAAATGAATTTTTTTCCACCATTATTTGTATTGATTCCATTTTTTTATTTATGGGTTAATGTTGTCGATTTTATCTAGAACATATGTTCACATGAAACCTCCATCATGTCACATGAATTCCTATGTTGGACTCCATCTTCCCCTATTTTCCTTGCCGTCTCCATAATCATCCTCATTACCCATATTCTTGTTGTCACTGTCCCCGTTACCCCTCTACTACCCCCTTCCATCATCATCAAAACTCCCTTTCCTATCATCATTCAAAATGTTGTCGATCCATAGTCCTTTTCCCCTTACCAAAAAGGGAAACATTGCCTCACCCATCATCATTCAAAACATTGTTCTCCCGTGTCTCACCTATGAAAATTGAATGAATTCCTTCTAAATTCAATGAATGCTCTAGGGAACCCCGTCCAAGGTCGTCACGTCCTTTGATGATGCCCATCATCCCCTACCCCCTCCATTTCCCTTTCTCATATCCCCATGCCATTCCTCATTGCACTAAATAATCACCCTAGGAGACAACCAATGTTGTTGAAAATCCCCCTCCCCACCTCCTCTCCCCACACGTTCCATTCCTCATTCCGCTAAACACTTGGCCTAGGAGCTCACCTACACTATTCAGAATCCTCTCTCCACCTCCACCTCCCCACTTGTGTGTATTTCCTACATATACGTCAACTGGTGTGCAAAATGGTGAAGTGAATATTAACTAGGAGGACCCCAAAACTAGAATCTCCACGACCTTGGCTATTGGGTGCGGTCTCAATTTCTATTGGAGTAGGATCTTGAAGGTGTAGGATTTGGATGTTCCTCAGGTCCACAAGGAAAAAATATTTGAGGTTCATCTACCAGTGTGGTAGGTGAACCTCCCCCACCTACTATATGAGAAGTTTCTTTGGTATTTCTTGATTCTTGTTTTGCAAATTGTAGGTGGGACGTTATTTTACCAATCTAGTAGATTAACAACCATGCATTTGTGTGATTTGGATGTTAGGAGTATATTTCCACATGAGGACCCTAGAACCATAATCACTACAACCTTGGATATTGGGTGGAACCTTGATCACCATCAGAGCATGGCATTTAAGGTGTAGGATTTCGATCTTCTTGAGGTTGGCGAGGCCAAAATTTATGAGGTTCATTTACTAGTGTAGTAGATTAACATCCCCCACACGTAACCTAGGAGGTTTGTCCATTTTACTTGATTCTTCTTTTGTGGATTGTAGGTGGGAGGTTAGTTTTCTACTTTGGTAGATCAATAACCGTGACACATCAAAGTGATATTGATATTAGGAGTAGATCCCACCTCTAATAAATAAGCAATAAACTATAGCAAAAACCTTTCCAATAGGGAGATGAATTTGGGAAAACACATCAAGAGAAGGAAGATGAATTTTAAGGGATGAAGAAAATCTCTTACTTACAAAACCCTACACACCACTTGAACTACATAAATAATAAATGTTTTCGCAATTTCCTTCTCATACGAAGGTTTCCTTGACATACCAAATACGGTAAGGAAGAAGAGGTCAAGCAATAGGAGAAAATTTGCAACCACCGTTTGCATCTGGAACTTGGAAATAAACTTTTTTTTTTTTTTTTTAATTTTTGTAAAAAACACATTATGATGGCATAGTTTACCATATTGCGTATTACTTTCATCTCTTTATTTTGGAAAAAATTACTATATGACACAATGTGTGCAAATGGGTTCTCAATTGGGTGAGGGAACATCCTCTTTGAATCCCCATGTTGCAAACTTTAACCCATTCGAGCCTGAGGTATATTGTGAATGTCACCTTTGTTCTTTTATGTATATCATGTGATATATATTTTGTTCCATCATTTTGATTATTATTGTTATCCCTTGAGATGCTCTAGGATGTCAGTGGAATGATGCTAAGAAACCCCGGTAGCTAAGACTTAGGGTGAGCCTTAAAACCATGATTGCAATAAGAAAAATGTGGGTTGGTTTCTCTCTCTCTCTGTGATAGAACTCTTAGACCTCAAACAATCTCATTCCAGATATTAAAGCTTTCAACCCCAAGAGGAATTTGTCCATGAGTGTTTGAAACAATTGAGTTTAAATATGGGTGAAGTGATGAATTTAGAAGAAATACAAGATAAACATATGAGGCATTGTTAAGAATGAATCTCATAGATTATAGAAAAGAATAACGTGCCGAACAATTAATAATTCAACATTTCTAACAAGTGCACCAGATCATTAAAACACACATCAAACAATAGACATATTCAAACATTTTGATTCATGGAGGTACCCTCTACATATAGTTAAATATAAGGAGAAATGACAAGAAGTGGTCATTGTTAAGAGGAAATCACTTTAGTATCATAAGATTACAATACACAATTACATGAACATGCTATATAAATTTCCACTTGAGCTTTTATTAATTGGGATTTGATACAAGAAGCCATAAATGAGATGGCGGATTTTACAAGAACACATGGACAAAAAGAAAGATAGATTGAAACACAACGAAGGGAATGAATTTCATGAATCCTGCAGCCTTAAATATCCGCCTGTGCCTGAGAGGTTTCAATCAAACAAATTTGGTTGTAAGAAACTCTTAAATTCCCCAAAGTGCCGACTGGAAAAATGAGCTTCTCACCTTACTTTATAAGCTATTCATTTGTATGAAAACCATCCGTTTATACCTATACTGTTTCACATACCGCTCATCAAAATCTTGATACCGCTTGGGGATTCTAACTAATTTGAATTTTTTTTTTGTTTTTACCAAGAAAAAATGATTTTACCCCCAAAGATGACCCACCGCGTTGTTAACAAGGATGTTCCATTTTCCCGATGTGTGCTCCAACTTTGGCACTCTCATGGTAATTCAATTGATTCCTACTATCGTTTTGATTTATTTGGTCCCAAGTCAACAAGGAGAAGGGTTAGTCGTTTCCTCTCAGCTAACACTGCCCAATTGAAACTAGGCATCATTGACAAATTATATACATCTTCTTCTTCAAGCTCCTCCAATGCACTGATAGGATTAGCAATTGCACTTTATGCTATATTTGTATATGTTCGTTAGTTATTATAGGTTGGCTAATGATACCAGAGAAGGGCATTCTCCTCTTTGTGGAATGATGAACACGCTCTCCCGACATTTGTAACCAAGATAGTTGATTACTTTCTCATGAAGGGAGAGACTTCTCATATGGGTCATCATATGAGATACTTGACATCCAAGTAACTCAGCTTAAGAAAGAAAATTACTCACATATTGGTTCCTTTTGATCCCTTTGGTTTTCCATTATAGAAGCTCGACACATGCATAGTGAAGGCAGCTGATGGGATGAAGTGATTCATCACACTAGGCCTAATCTATTGAGATCTAAGGCTTGCATGACTGGGCATGTCGATGAAATGATTGCTGATCTCTGTCAGTTGCATGAAACGATATGACGATTAGTGAAAGGATGTGAAATTGATACTAAATATCTTGTTATGCTTCACATATTTTCCAATTGATTTGGAAGGCTGTTCGTGAATCCTCCATCTTCCTGAGATATTCCTCCTCATGCCTTTGTTCAAAGAACACATCATTTTCCTAATGGTTTGGCGCTTTTTTGAAAACTGGGAAAAAAACAAAAAAATTGGATGACATCATCAGGGACCGGTTGACACGTGGTAGATGAATATTGGTCCATGTCAATGCGGAAGTGTCTTCTGGGCTCGACCTGCATGTAGCTAAGTTTGGTATGGAGACCGTATTCCTAGTGGGCTCCCTATGTACATGTGGCTATCTTTAGTAGGCTCAAAAAGTGTCTTGTTGGTACTCCTAGCTGTCCCTGGCTTCCTTGATGTCCAGGTGGACTACTACATTGGCTCCATGTGGCACTGAGTGGACAAACAAATGTGTGTTGAGTAGGCGGACCGATGACTTGACGAAACTAGGATACCACTGTCGCGACCCTATGAGAGTGTTTTTTCCTTCAATATCCTTGTCATGTGACACCATCCATCCTTTGACATGCTCTTGAAACCACCATCACACCACAAGTGCATGCTAACTCTCGTTCTCTTTTCCCATGCAACATGCGTTATCCATTGTAGATCAAGCTCACTTGTGATTGTCGGATGATCGGGCCCCAAAAATTTTCCAACACTCAGAATTTAAGCCCTAGTCTTATGATATAACCTGTGTCCCAAGAGGGGTGAAGTCTGCTTTGAGCGCGATTAGCTCTCTTATAAGCTCCCGATAAATTCCTAGTATTTAGAAACTTGGCCTTGGGCCCTTAGGGATTGATTTTCCTGTGATTCCTTTGGGGTTCTCAAGTGTATGTTGACTTCTCTTGATCCATGATATCTATAAACTCTCCTTCGACATCTATTTTTCTCTAATTTGGCCTCATGATCTTGATCAGTATGCGTATCAATGACTAGGTTAAATCTGGTACTAACATTGGGTCCAGTGGGGATAGAATACCCCTATGGTATGCTGAGAACTATAGACTAAGTTCCTTCTCCTATTGGGCTACATATTCCACGTTGAACTAAAGGCCCTTGGCATAGTTAAAAACTGATATGATTGGTGAAACAAAATTTCTCAACAACTTACAATGTTAGAACCCTAACTATTGCTTGCATAACAAATGGTGAATGAAGTAAAATTGAAAATACATAAACATGAATGGAAAAATATTTATTTATGTACATGGTAGAAAATTTTGCAGCATTCAATAATGTAAGAAATTCTTGAGGAACCTCCCATTTACAGGAGCCCCAAACAAATCTCCATCCAATTGTGCAAATTCATATGTTTTTTTATTATCTTGTGCTGCAACAATCTGGAAGGGTCCAAGCCAGAGATTGTCGAATTTCCCATGTTTTCCCTTTGTTTCTCTTCGGTCATCCCACTTTAAGACTAGGTCTCCTACCATGAGGCTTATTTCCTTGGTGCTCTTGTTAAAAATTTCTTTGATTGTCACTTGATGAACTTGGGACTTCAATTGTACTTGGACTCTTACCTACTAGACTTCAATTAATTGGATGATTATACTATGCATATCATTTGAGTCTTCCTCTTCATCTTGCAACAAATTCATCAGAGTAAGACCGAGTTGGATGGGAAAAATGGCCTCTATCCCATATACCAACTGAAAAGGAGAAGTTCTAATAGACCGCTCAATGCTTACTTTCTCTGCCCATACTGCATATTTTAAATGGGAATCCCATGCTTTCTTGTTTTAAGACAATATATTCTTGATGATATTGATGAGTTTCTTGTTAGATGACTCAGCCAAGACATTTTACCGTGGGCAATAGGAAGTGGAGTGTCCAATCTCTATGTTGTAGTCCTGGAAAAACTGCACAAGATTAGAATATTTGAAGGCTTGAGAATTGTCAGTTATGATCTTTCTAGGACACCAAAATATTGCCAAAATATTCTCTTAAAGGAACTTGATAATAATTGTATTAGTTATTGCTCAGGTGGGGAAAACCTCTACCCATTTGGTGAAGTAATCTGTGGATGTTAGGATCCATTTGTTTTTCCCACTTGAATTTGGATTTATCTCACCAATGAAATCTAATCTCCATTGTTGGAAGTGTGTCTCTACTTTGATAGTTCTGAGTGGAAGAGGCTGCAACTTCTTCTTTCTTGCAAAATTTGACATTCTACACAGGTTCTAACCATGAAATTTACATCAGAAAACAATGAGGGCCAATAATAACTAGCTCTGAGGATTTTATGCCCAGTGGCTCTCCAAGCATGGTGACCTCCACATATCCCTTTGTGAAACTCATTGATAATGCCCTCAGTTTCTTCTTCAGTAAGGAAATTCAACAATATTCCTCCTCGATCCTTCCAAAACAAATTCTCTTCCAAAATACAATACTTCACAGCCTTGATTTTGATTGATCTAGCCTCAACTTTGTCCCATGCTGGCGAGCAACTTAAATTTTGCAAGTAGAAAATCACATCCTTATACCAATCAAATTCAACAAACTTAGGACTTACCTTTGAAAATGGTTATTGTGTTCCATCTTTTTCTTGCTCTATTGCCATGATGTTTGTTGGTGAAGAATTTATATCAAGATCCTTGCAATTTGATTCGACCCAAAGTTTAGCAAGTCCTTGTCGCTTTATCAACTTGGTGGGTTTGATTTCCAAATCATACTCTTGGAGCTTGGAAATCCATTTACCACTTCTCCCTTCACTATTAGGTTGAATAAGAATATCCTTTATTGCACTGGAAGGTACAAATGAAATGTTTTTGAGTGTAGTATATAATATTTGAAATATTTCAATGCCTTGACTAGGGTGTATGCTTGTTTCTCCAGGTTGTTGTACCTTAGCTCAACATATCTTAAATCTTTGCAGAAAAAGGATATGGGTTTTTCTTGATTTTCTTCAATTTTTTGTAACAATATAACAACTATAGTATTGTTCTAAAGAAAAAGAAAAAACAATGAACTCTTTGTCATAGTTTGGGATAAATAGCACTAATGATTCTCCCAAGGCTTCCTTGATTCACTGGAAGTATTATTTAGCTTTAGTTGTTCATTCTACTTCCTGATCCTTCTTCAACATGTTAGTGATATGACTTACCATCTCAACAAAATTTGGCACAAATCTCCTCAAGAAGTTAATCCTGCCTAGGAAGGATTCTATCTTTTTATTTTTTGTTTCTAGGTAGAGAAATCAATTTAATTGCCTCCACTCTTTCATGATCTATATTCACACCTTCCTTTGATACAATATGACCTAGGAGCTTCCCTTCTGTCATGGAAAAATACGACTTTTTGGGGTTCAATGACAGGCCAAATTTTCTACACTTCACAAAGGTCTGCCTCAAATGGTTGATGCTATCCTCATTTGTCTTAAAGAAGACAACCATAAATATATATGACAATGAATATGTCTTTCTCTCCCACAAAGGCTATATCCATAGCTTGTTGGAATGTGGATCTTGCATTTATCAAACAAAAGGGAATCTTTTCATACATGAAGGTCCCCCATGGGGTTGTGAAGGCTATATTTTCCTTGTCATCAGGATTCATTTCTACCTGGTTATAGCCTACGAAACCATCCATCATGGAGATCATATTTTATCCCACTACTTTTTGAAGTATGTGATCTATCTTTAACATAAGGTAATTATCCTTTAGTGATAATTTATTTAGATTTCTGAAGTCCACACAAAGTCTTATCTCTCCATTTTTCTTGTGACAGGAACCAAATTTTCCACCCATTTGGAATATTTGAGGGGAATAATGATTTGGTAATCAAGTAATTTTCTCACCTACTTCTTGATGGTAGGCAACAAGAGTGGGCTTACCTACCTTATTTTCTTCCTATAGGGATTAGTACCATGTTTGAGTGGTATTTGATGTTGTTTGATGTTGGTATCATACGTCTTTAGGTCTTCATATTTCTAGGTAAAGACATCCATGTACTCCTTAAACAATTGTAAATATTATACCTTGCATTCCAGGGAAATTCCCTTGGACAACTTGATGAGTTTGGGCTCTCTCTCTATTCCAATGTTGCATTCTTTAGATTTGTCATTTTTAGGGAGGATTGTTGGATTTATAGGCACATCATTTCTATCAAAAAGTTGCTCCAGGGGCACCAATCCTTTGGGAATAAAATTATTTTTCAGTTGAAGGACTTTGTGCCCAACCATGTTTTCACTAAAATTAGAGGTCATTTGAACTTCCTTTTAAATAATGAGTTCACCATCTTCTTTGTCATCCGAGTCTACATGGATATTTGCAAATTACTCTATGAATTCCATGAACTTTTTGATCTTTTGGTCATCCTCAAAAATTTTCCAGTACTTAATTTTATTAGGGATGGAAGGTCCGTATCTCATCTCAATCTCATATCTCATTTGAGGGACAACACGTGTTTTAAAGGTACTAACTTATACTATTAACGAATCAACATGTTGGTTAAATTATCTTGAGATAACATTAATATTAAAATCTTTATAAAAATTATCAATTAAATCCCATACCTGTTTTCTGTATGCCATTGTCTTGGGATGCCTTATCTGATAGTAACCTTTGATTTGCTGCACCACAAGTTATGAGTCTCCAAATACCACCAACTTAGTGATCTTCATTTTCCTTGCTACCTCTAGGCCTAGAATAAAGGATTCATATTTAGCTACATTGTTAGTGGCATCAAACTACAACTTGTAGGACAAATGAATCTCTTTCTTGCTGGGAGAAATGAGCACCACACCAACTCCTACTCCCTCTTTTGAATATGCACCATCAAAATGCATTTTCCACATACCACATATTTCTTCAACATGGATGATTGGAGGAGCTATGGGTGTGGGAGCTTCCTTTTATTCTCCATTTACTACAAGGATGAAACAACCAATATATTCATCAACAACATATATAGGATGATTTACATGGTTGTTCTGATCACTAACCACATAAGAAAACTTTGTTTCTTTGTATAATCTCCTATTTTCTCCTCTAAAAATTGGTACAGTAACATATTTCATGTTCATTTGCATTGTACCACCCAGATTTCTCGCCCATGTTCTAGATAACAACATCCCATAGTTAGCAGGCACATCAATCACCACTACATCCATGATTATGATTTTAACAAGAAGCTGAGTCAAGGTGACTACCATATATTTGATCAACCCATCACATTTTACTTTTCTGGCATCAAACAAATACAAATCATGATATGGTATGGTTATTTCCATCCCTAGTTTTTCCATAACTACCTTGGTCATAAGGTTGTGTGAGGCTCCAGAGTCAAGGATACAATTATGCAACATCTTGTCATGGATATTGAATGTTATGTAGAAAGGTGCAACCACCTCCTCTTTGTCATCTATGTGAGGACCAAATAATATGGTAGGGGAATCATCTTGTATAATCATTGTTGGCCCTTGGCTATGAAAGGAAAAGGAGAAAAAGGAAGAAAAGGTAAAAAGCAAAGTTCGCGGGAGACACAATGATTGTCACTGGGTCGAAGTGAGCAAAAGAGTAGAAAAGATGGAGCGAAGTGCAAAAAAGAAAGCCATTGGATGAGGAGATCGAGGATGACATATCAATAAGGAAGATGGACCTAGGATGACTCAGGAAGTGGAAAAATCCACCATTGGATGCTTTGGAGCACCGCACAAGAAGGAAGGAAAGACAGGCTAGCAAAGTCTGGAAAAAGAGGATCAAGTTAACCTAGGGTTTTGGTAATTAGGGTTTTGACACCTAGGTTTTGACCTAAGGATGTTGGTAAGGGACTATAATGTATAAATAGAGGTTGAGAGGACCTAGGTCGGGTCGGTACTAGAGGTGGGTATGCTATTGTTATTGATTTAGCTCTATTACTGTGGTGAGAGAACATTGTATTGTGAGAGAGAAGTGCTGAAGCCTTCTGGTATTGTAAGATCTTTAGCTGGGTGCGAAGATCAGGTCCTGCAGTTGGGTGCATAGGAGGGAGGAGAGGAAGTTAGAAGGAGAGAGAGGATCTATTGGCCAAGAGTGCATATCATAACTGTAAGCTTTATCTTAATATATTATAAGAATAGTTCTATGGATGTAGCCCTAGAGAGAGGGTGAACCATGTACATATTGTGTTGTGTGAGTGATTAATGCTTTGATATCTGTCATTATTATACTATTATTTGCATTACTATGTTAGATCAAGAACTATAGTTGCGCATAGTAGATCTCATTGGTAAATGATACATGAATATCGTAATAGTTGTTATACAATATCCCCTTGATATTCCCCTGGTTGTAGACACCTCTGTCCTGCAACACCCCCATCACTTCTTCGGGTGAGACTACATCTGTTTCGCAGGTGTTGCCGAAAGGGCCAGTAGCTAGGGCTTGTTGGTGCGCTCTTGGAGTGAACCCTGGGTCTGCCCCTGTGCCAACAAATGGTTCTGTTGCTGGGAACTGAATCTTTTTAAGGGAATGTCAAGGTGGTTCCCATCAAATACATAGATTCAAAAGTGGATAGAGGATCAAGAGAAGGACTTTGTTGAAGCCCAAAACAAGAATCCTAAATTGTGTACTGAAGATTGGCTACAAAGATACATCTTCACCGACATTCACGAGATCTTCTTTGGAGGAATCCATCAAGAGCTACACGAGTGGTTGGCTAGGTTAGCTGACACACAGTTTGAGATCCGATTTAGACATATTGTGGTTTGGACACCGACGTTGATCCAGAAGGTCAATAGAATTGACAATGCTGTATCCATAGCAGTAGATCATTGGTTTGATAGTACCATTGGAGGGTGTATCACCGAGTTTGTTGTGGACATAACATAATCGTATAGCCAAGCCGAGAGATACTTTTTCAAAGGACCCAGAGGAAATTTTTTTCACTTTATGAAGCTAAGAATCAAGATTCTCTTGCATGAAAATCACATCTTGAAGATATAGTAGATTGGTCGAACCAAAAAAGGCTAATGTTCAAAATCTTGTACAGCGATAGCGACACAGAAGCAGGACATACACGCAATGGAAACGTATTCTGAGGGGTTCACCTTGAGAACTTGTTTAAGCAAAACTACGGTGAAGAGGGTTTTTATAGCGAAGAAGAGGTAGATCTAACCGATGAACAATATCCAGAGCCCACCAGGACAGAAGAAGGGGAAGTTGAAGAATTGTGCCAAAGCGAGCCAAAAAACTCAGGAACTGCGCGGACCACTGAAGTAAGTAACGTTAATCCTCCTGTTGTCCCAATAGTACTTAGCAGTCAGAATAGTCAGAACTTGAGAACTTGTTTAAGCAAAACTACGGTGAAGAGGGTTTTTATAGCGAAGAAGAGGTAGATCTAACCGATGAACAATATCTAGAGCCCACCAGGACAGAAAAAGGGGAAGTTGAAGAATTGCGCCAAAGAGAGCCAAAAAACTCAGGAACTACGTGGACCACTGAAGTAAGTAATGTTAATCCTCTTGTTGTCCCAATAGTACTTAGCAGTCAGAATAGTCAGAACCACCAAAATCTTCAGAGTACTGTTACTAGTAGCTCAACATCTACTCAGACAAGAAGCCTAGTAAGCTCTATGGAAGATGAAATGAGACTCCCTATCTTTAGAGGGGATGGATCTCAATATCCAGATCAACATTGGTTTCTGTGTGAAGCCGTATGGAACATTAAAAGTATTATCGATGAAGCCATCAAGAGAACCCATTTTAGAACTACACTAAGGGACCGCGCACTGAGCTGGTACATGAAACTTGTCCAAGGACTGACACAACCTAAGCCCTTGAATGAGATCAAGAATGCACTGATTACAAAGTTTAAGAAACCCAAGTCGGAGTCACAATGTATTACAGAACTAAAAGAGATTAAACAAAAGGTAGCCGAACCTGTTTGGGAGTTCGACCAGAGATTCAAGACCCTGACAAACCGATTAACTTTTCAGATCTCCGATGAACAGAACAAAGAATGGTTCATTGTTGCTCTATTTCCACACATAAGAGTCCCTCTGATGCAGTAGAATATTTCATCATAGGTAGAAGCTTTGGAGATTGCCATGAAGCTTGAATCAACACCGATGGGAGAATCTAGCTCAGGCATTAGACAGATCATGAGCCAACTAACTAGTTTGTCTTTACAGGTCGAGGATATGAAGAAGGATAAGGGAAAAGACAAAAGGGAAGATATTTGGTGTGTAAGATATAGAGATGAAGGCCATGATAAGGAAGACTATCCCTTATTTCATGAGTACTTGGCCTCAGGGGCGCCGAGCCCCTTGAAACAAGTTAACCTACCCTGGTGCGGTGTATGCAGAAATAGGCATCGCCCAGGTGAGTGCTACTACATGCAGAAGTATGTTCAGACACCCACAAACTTATATTGTACATTCTGTAAATCAGTGGGGCACGATGATCGATATTGTAGAGATTATGATCTCATGCATGAAAGGTCGAAAGACATATACAAGATTCAAGGCAAAGTACAACAAGAAGGAAACACTCCGTAGTACAACTCTTCGAGGAGAGGAAACTTCAACTCTTGTGGTGGATATAGAGGACGAAGACAAGGAGGAGGTATGGGTTGAGGCAGAGGACAAATAATCTATTACAACTGCGCACATTCAAGACATTTGGCAAGGGATTGTCAAAATCCTTGTACAACCTGTAGTTACTGTAACTCCTTCAAGCATGTCATAGAGGAATGCCCTGTGCTGATGGCTAAACTTCAGGAAAGACGAGGACCTCAGTAGAACCCACAAGTAAAACTAAAATATGATGAACCTCGTAGATCAGAACCTAGAGTCGCTGTTATCACTCGAGGAGGCGCTGCTACAGGAGAAGACAAAGCAACCCAAGGAAATATTGAAAACAACTACAGAGTCAGGAAAGCTACAACAAAGACCCCATTGTTCGATGCTCAGAAAGAAAGACAGATATTCGAGGAGGCAAGAAAAGAGTTCAGAAGAGGTCAAGGATCTTCATCAAAGAGACAACCAGAGATCAAATAATATGGCATGTCTCAGGCGTTTGATCCATATAAATTGCCAATAGAAGGGAAAGAGGTAAGCAAACTCATGGAATTTTTGTACACTTGTGTTAATTTAATTCAAGATAAAGGTGCTATACAAGAATTACAAGATTTAATCAAGCAGTATAAGCTAGGAAAGATAGACCCCTTACTAAATAGGGCAGTGCACCAAATTGGAAAAAGGAGAAGGACAAATAAAGAATTACACTTGAATGCTCAGATAGGAGAGTATGAGATAGACTATGTGGTCCTCGACTTAGGGTCGGAGGTCAATGTCATGAAGAAACAGACTTGGGCACTGATGGGAAAACCCAAGCTGATATATTCCCCTATCAGGATTCACATGGCTAATCAACAAGCTGTCAGCCCATTTGGACGATTAGAGCATGTTCTAGTGGACATCGATGGAGTATGAACCTTTGTAGATTTTGAGGTAATTGAAATTGTTGATGATAGTTTCCCTTACCCCGCATTGTTAGGAATTGATTGGGCCTTTGACAATTCTACTGTTGTTGATATAAAGAAAATACACATGACATTTGAGAAATATGGCCTTAGGGTCATTGCACCTTTAGATACAGATGAGGGTCCACGATACACAGAGCCTATCAGGGAAGAAGACCACACATTTGAACTAGAAAACATCTACAAATTAACAACCAGACATCAAGATTATATCAACCCTACAACTGACGGGAATCTAAGCTGGTGAAGTGACAACACATGTTCATCTGAATCAGAAGAAGTGCTGGAGAACTGACAAAACCAGATGTATGAAGTATCTACAAGAAGATGTGCTAGGCTAACCAGAGAAGTTCACTGGATTGGCACAACAGTGAGTAATCTACCCACATTTGATGGGCTGAACCCTTTGGAGAACTTCTTATCAGAATTTGAGACAAGTGTACCAACACAACAAACATTGTTGGCAATGGATGAGGCCATGAAGGCCATGCCAACAATATGGCGGGGAACGCACAAGGGAAACATCACGGACTAGACACAATGTCGCACTTTGATGACAATGTGATTTTCAACACAAGTAGGAAGCTGCAAAGTAAGATACATAGGTCGAAGCTTCCCAAAAGACCACGTACATAGCTACGAAGAGGCCTGGAGTGACATTCCTCAAGAACAATGGGTACACAGATTCGTCAATATGCTGGATACCACCTCGTTCAACTGGTACCTTCAAGAAGAACTGTGCCTCGTCACTTCAGAATGGGAAGGTATGATCCAGAATTTTATAACCACCTTTTTGTTTGAAAGTGAATTTCCTTCAGTAGATCAAGAAATACATATGGTGAGACATAAAGTATTTAAGGAGGCATTTGGCCTCCCTTTAGAGCTAGAAGAGGATGAATGGACTGCGCCCCTCCAGAAACTGCAGATCTGCTACAACATTAATGGCGATGAAGACGATGACCCAAGGAAGGTGAATATCATAGAAACAAAAGGCCAGAGAGATGTGGAAGGACCAGGAGTTGAACTGCCATTCATTGGAAAACCAATAAAGATAAAGAAAGTCAATATTGGGACCAAGGAGACACCAAAGCTTGCCAATGTCAGAGATTACTGGAACACTGCTACCATTGACAAAATCACAGAATTATTGCACGAGTATAAGGACTTGTTCCTGACCAAGTTTATTGATTTGAAGGGTATCAAAGGACCTATGGGAGAGATGAGAATACCTTTGAAACCAGATGCAAAGACAGTCAAGCAAAGACCCTATAGAATGAACCCAAAATACAAGGAAAAAGTAAAGATTGAGCTTGACAGAATGCCGGAAGCAAGGATTATTGAACCTGTTGAGGAGTCAGAGTGGATTAGCCCCATGGTAGTGAAATATAAGAAGACAGGTGAGATCACGATTTGCGTAGATATCAGGAACCTGAATAATTCTTGTCTACATGATCCTTTCCCTACACCATTCACAGAAGAAGTGTTGGATAACGTGGGAGGCCAAGAAGTATACTCTTTTACAGATGGATTTTTAGGATACCATCAGATCCGCATCGCCAAGGAGGACTTCCATAAGACTACGTTTTCTATAGATCAGTGTCAAATTTCTTTGAATTTGAAGAAGTGGATCTTCTTCTCACCATTTGGAGTATTATTAGGACATATTGTATGCAAGAAAGGATTGTTGGTGGATCCATCCAAGATTGCAATTATAGTTGATTTGCCACCACCTACTTCAGTCAAACAACTGCGCACTGTGCTAGGACATACTGGAAATTATAGGAAATTTATCAAAGGATATGCTCATACTACTGCGCCAATGGAGAAGTTATTAAATAAATACTGTCACTTCGGTTGGACAAAAGAATTCCAGCAGAGCTTCGACACACTGAAACGAAAGATGGTAACTACGCCTATTCTAGTCTTCCCAGACTGGAGCAAGGAATTTCATGTGCATGTCGATGCATCTTCTGTTGCATTAGGAGCAATACTGGAACAACCTGGAGAAGGGTACATTGATCACCCATTAGCATTTTCCAGCAGGAATCTATCCACAACTGAAGTTAATTACACCACTACAGAGAGAGAGGGACTAGCCATGGTGTATGCATTGCAGAAATTCCGCCACTACTTGTTGGGATGACACTTTAAAATGTTTACTGATCACTTCGCGCTAAAATACCTAGTCAACAAGCCAGTATTAGGGGGGAGAATATGCAGATGGCTTCTGCTGTTTCAGGAATATGATTTTGAGATCATAGTTAAGCCAGGAAAAATGAACAAAGGCCCAAACCACCTGTCGAGGTTGGAACATGGACAAGAACCTACCAGTCTGGAGGAAACATTACCAGATGCACAACTGCTCATCATTAGAAATATTGATAACCACTTCACAGACATAGTCCAGTTCCTGTCAACAGGAATGGCTCCGAGTAAGTATACAATCTCACAAAAAAAAACAACTAGTGATGCGCGCTGCAGATTTTTCGTTGATAGCTAGTTAGCTATATAAAATAAGACTTGATGAGATACTAAGAATATGCGTTATGGAAACAGAGCGCTCGATGATCCTCTTAGAATCTCATGAAGGCATCGCAGGCAGACATTACGCAGGGAAAGCACCTGCGCAAAAGGTTCTACGAGCTAGCCTTTGGTGGCATACGTTACACAGAGATGCTAAAGAATATACCAGAGCATGCGATGTATGCCAGCGAGTTGGAAAACCATCCCGACAAGATGAGATTCCATTAGCACCGTAGATGACCCTGTAGGCATTTGAAAAATGGGCCATTGACTTCATGGGACCTATAAACTCACTAGGAAAGCGCACAGGAGCAAGGTATATTATCACTGCGATAGAATACCTGACTAGATGGGCCGAAGCAAGAGCAGTCAAGGATTGTAGTGAAGCTACAACTGCATGTTTTATATTTGATGACATAATAAATAGGTTTGGATGCCCTAAGGTCCTTATGAGTGGTCAAGGTACACACTTCAAAATAAGATAGTTAAAGCCTTGACTGAAGAATTTGCAGTCCACCATCAGAAGAGTACACCTTATCATCCACAAGCAAACGAAACGGTTGAAGCCTTCAACAAGATCTTGGATACAACATTAACAAAGATTTGCAGCATGAAGAGGGATGATCGGGATCTAAGAGTACCAGCAGTACTCTGGGCTTACAGAACCACTTGCAAGAAATTAACAACACAAACCCCTTTTGAGTTGGTTTATGGTCTTGAAGATGTTGTCCCGATGGAGTATTTGGTGACAATATTAAGAATTGTTGCATATACAGACATGGATGATACTGGCACTATTCATAAGAGGCTATCATAGTTAGTTGAACTAGAAGAAGATAGATTCATTGCAGGCTTCCATCAACAAGTTCAGAAGGAACGAGAAAAGGCCTACCATGACAGGCACATCAAGAAAAAGATATTCAGGCAAGGTGATTTAGTATTGGTATACGACAATAAGTTTATTAAACACCCTGGGAAGTTCAGATCGCATTGGCTTGCACCACATGAGATCGCCTACGTCACAGAAGGAGGAGCTGCACAGTTGAAGACACTGAAAGGAGAATGGAAAGAAGGATTGGTGAATGGGAGTCGGCTGAAGTTGTACTATGAAAACAAGCTACCTCACAGCTCCAAGTAAAGGCATAAGGAAAAGGTTTTAGGCACCAGGTGTAGTTGAAATTGGGTACCAAACACAGAAAAGACAATTTGCACAAGGACGAGAAGGAGGCATAAAGCAGAAAGCAAAGGGTGCACTGTGCAGTCTAAATTCGAAGTAAAACAAAAGGAGTAGATCTGAAGTGCCTCGAGATGAGTCACAGGTGAGTGTTGGGGGCTTGTTGGCCCTTGGCTATGAAAGGAAAAAGAGAACAAGGAAGAAAAGGTAAAAAACGAAGTTCGCGGAAGACACAGTGACTGTCACTAGGTCGAAGTGAGCAAAAGAGCATAAAAGATGGAGTAAGTGTGGAAAAGCAAGCCATTGGATGAGGATATTGAGGATGACCGATTAGCAAGGAATATGGACCTAGGACGACTCAGGAAGTGGAAAAATCCACCATTGGATGCTTTGGAGAACCACATGAGAAGGAAGGAAAGATAGGATGGCGAAGTCTGGAAAAAGAGGATCAAGTTGACCTAGGGTTTTAGACACCTAGGGTTTTGGTAATTAGGGTTTTGACTATTGAAATAATATAACTGCAAAGAGTATTCTTATTATTATTGATATATTATTTATAATATTAATCCCCATTGTGGATTAATCATGTCGGTAATTGTATTAGGACCAAATCCCCTTTTGCGCATTGGTCAACAAACAATTGTAATAGGAAGAATAAGAAGTCGACCCTAGCAATTATTATTGAGACCCATAAATATAATAAAGGTGGGTTTACCCACCTAGAGTGAGAGGTCGGCCTTGCCAGTGAAGACCCTTCACACGTGCCAGACTTGTATATATAGAGAGGCTAGCGCCTCACTCTAACACAGAACACACTTGCTCATTTCTAAGAGGCAAGCTGCAACTTACCAGTTGGAGAGAGGGAGAAGAGTGGTGCATATTTTGGAGAGGACTATCTGTATTGGTTTGAGTTATCTCTTGACATTGTATTGGCAATTTATAATAAGGAAGTTTTTGCCGGGTTTTCTTCCCCTAGAGGGTTTCCCAGGATAAATGTTATGTCTGTTGTAAATGTGTATTTCTCAGTGATCTTGTTCTTATGTTGATATTATCTATTGAAATGCAAATAACTATAATAATGGCATAAACATTAACATGGTTTCAGAGCCAACCTGAAGGAAGCATATTTCGCAAGAGAAAAACGTCACTGTTGCAGTACCTGCAAATTAGGGTTTTTCAAAAGTGAATCTTTTCAGCTCCAAAACTACCTAGAAAGTTGCACCCTCCCCCAAGGATCATTTTGGCACTTAGAGCGCACCTTTTTAGTGGCTGGATCTCTCGGAAAGTGAAACCCTAGTTTCACAAAAGTACCAGAAGTACCAGAAAACCAGTACCAGAAGTACCAGAAGCACCCATCCAGAAATCCGCAGATCAGATTTGAAGGGGAAAAAATTGGATTTTCTCAGATCCAAGTACACCAGGCTACTCGCCTCAGCCAAGCGCACCTCCTAGTAAGGTCAAAATTTGATTCTAAGCATTTTCATTTTTGGTCATTTTTCATAGCCTCAGGTACAAGATGTCTGCAAGCACAAATCTTGTTGAGAAACTAGAAGGCATAGACAACTTCCGTGCCTGGAAGTATAGGATCAGTTTGATCCTTGTAGAGAATGACCTAGCAAGATTCATCAAAGAAGAAGTGGCGGAACCTGAAGATGCCGTAGAGAAAGCAAAGCATCAGAAGGACTCAATCAAGGCTCAAAGAATCATTGCAGATTCAATCAAAGACCACCTGATCCCGTATGTATCATCCAAGAAGACTCTGAAAGAGATGTTTGACTCTCTAAGCAAACTATACGAAGGAAAGAACATCAACCGAAAGATGAATCTAAGATCTCAATTGAAGAATACCAAGATGCAGAAAGGAGAAATGATTCAAGAATATTTCTCTCGGATCTCAAAAATTAAAGAACAGTTAAACGCGATTGGAGACAACATAGATGAATATGAATTCGTAATGATGGCCCTAAATGGTCTCACAAGACCTTGGAATGCTATCATCCAGACAATATGTGCCAGAAAGGAGAAACTACAATTTGAGAGCTTATGGGAAGAATGCATCTAAGAAGAGACAAGGGTAGCTAACCGTGAAGCACTACTAGCAATGGATGATGATCAAGCCCTAGCTACTCATACAAAAGGAGGAAGGAAGAAACCCTACTTCAAAAGGGAAACTCATAGAGAACTTCAACCATCAAACAAATTCAACAACAAAGAATCTCATCCAAGAAATTTTCAGAAGAAAGGACAACGCAAGGGAAGAGATCTCTCATCCATATAATGCTATCATTGTGATAAGATGGGACACAAGGCGAATTCTTGTCCAGTCAGAAGAGAAGAATACAAGAGGAAACAGAAGAGGCAACATGCCCACATAATTGAAGATGAAGAACCACCTATGAAGATGATTAAGGAACATGTCTTGATCTTGGCCCTCTCAGGATATATATCACTTGGAGAGGACACATGGCTCATTGATAGCGGTGCATCAAAACACATGATGAGTAAGAAACATACTCTCTCTTGTATTTCAGAAAAGAAGTTTTCTCATAAAGTGACACTTGGAGATGATTACCAATATCCCATCAAGGGAGTGGGAGAATCAAACTACAAGCTAGATTCAGAAAACTCAATAACAATGAAGGACGTACTCTATGTACTAGGCTTAAAGAAGAACTTACTCTCCATATCAGCTTTAGACAAGAAAGGCTATAGAGTTTCCTTCATAGATGGAGAAGTTCTTATGTGGGCTAAGGGAGAAACCATAAATGAAGCAATCATTATCGAAAATGAAGAAAATGGATTATATAAGCTGAAGGGTCACCCAGAAACTACCATGACCCATGCCATCGAAAACTCATGTGAACTTTGGCATAGAAGATTAGCCCACATCAACTACAAGGCGCTACCATACATATGCAAAGCTGTCACATGTTTACCATAACTCAAGGTTGATCAAGAAGGCATATGCAATGGATGTGCGCAAGGGAAGAATATCAAGAACCCTTTTCCAAAAAGGGATAGCAAAGCATAAGGAGTATTGGAACTCATTCATTCAGACGTGTGTGGCCCAATGCCATCATCCTCCATTAGCGGGTATGTATACTATGTATCATTTATTGATGACTATTCTCGTAAGACCTGGATATATTTCTTGAAATCTAAAGATGAATTATTCAGTAAATTCAAGGAATTCAAAGCCTTGATAGAGAATCTTTCTGAAAGAAAGATTAAGATACTCAGGTCAGATAATGGAGGACAATATACCTCAAAAGAGTTCATAAACTTCTGTAGAGATGTTTGGATCAAGAGGGAACTCACTAATATCTATAATCCTCAACAAAACTGTGTAGATGAAAGGAAGAAAAAAACAATTATGGAAGCTGTAAAGACCATGATTCACGATCAAGATCTTCCTATGTGCTTATGGGTAGAAGCAACAATGGTAGTTGTTTATGTGCAGAACATATTATCCCATAGCACACTTGGGTTCAAGACCCTAGAAGAGATGTTCACCGGAAAGAGGCCAGAGGTAAGCCACCTAAAAATATTTGGCTGTCCAATGTTTATTCATATACCAAAAGAGAAAAGAAACAAGCTGGAACCCTCCAGAAAGAAGGGAATGTTTGTGGAATACTGTGAGGTCTCCAAGGCCTTCAAAATATACATACCTGGTCACCACCACATTGAAATCAACAGGGACGTAACCTTTGATGAAGAAGCAACACTTAAGAAATCAAGAAGATGCCAGCTTGAAGAAGTATATGAAGAGGAACCTGTAAATCCCAGGATTGCAGAATCCGTGAGGGAAGTTCCCAGAGCTGCAGAACCAGTAAGGGAAGTCGTAACTTCCCCTGATGAGGAGACTCCTGAAGACCATGATATAACATAAGTTCAAGAACCTCCTCAAATGACCTTCTTTCATAAAAGAAAGCCTGCTTGGACAAGAGAGCTTATTCAAGATGGAGAAAAGTATGGTGTTCCAGAAGGAACCACGAGACATGTGAAAAGACCAAATCCATTCTCCAGTTACACGACTTTGATGTGCAATCTACTAGATGAAGAACCTACCTTCTTTGAAGAATCCATTCAAAAGAAGGAATGGGAAGATGCCATGACAGAGGAATACCAATCCATAATCAAGAATGATGTATGGGAAATAGTTCCCAGACCAAAAATTAAAGATGTGGTATCATCAAGATGGCTCTTCAAAATAAAACATGCTGCTGATGGAAGTATTGAGAAATATAAAGCAAGATTTGTCGCTCCTGGCTTTTCCCAGAAAGAAGGCATTGACTATGAAGATACATTCGCTCCTGTAGCCAGATACACTTCAATTAGAACCATCATAGCTCTTGTAGCTAAGATGAAATGGAAGCTGCACCAGATGGACGTGAAGACAACTTTCTTGAATGGTGTTATCGAAGAGGAAGTGTATATAGAGAAACTCCAAGGATTTGAGGTTGAATATAGGAAGTCTCATGTCTACAGATTGAAGAAATCCTTATACGGATTGAAGCAAGCCCCTAGAGCTTGGTATGGCCGTATAGATAGTTTCTTGATGAGCTTAGGATTTACCAAGAGTAAAGCAGACTCAAATCTCTACTTCAAAATTATGGATAATGAACCAGTAATCCTACTACTGTATGTGGATGACTTATTCGTAACTGGAGAAGAAAATCTCATCACTGAATGTAAAAAGAGACTTGCCGTAGAATTTGAAATGAAAGACCTTGGCCTAATGCATTACTTCTTAGGCCTTGAGGTATGGAAAAGTCCAGAAAGGATCTTCCTTAACCAAGGGAAGTACACAGTCGAAATCTTAAAGAGATTCGACATGCTAGAATGTAAATCCATGAATACACCCCTGGAAACAAAGCTAAAGTTGCTGGTCGATACTTCGTCAGACTTGATAGATGCCATAATGTACAGACAGATTATTGGATCACTGATGTACCTGACGAACACCAGACCAAACATTTGTTTTGCAGTGAACACCTTGAGTCAGTTTCTGGTAGAGCTCAGATGTGTTCATCTAGTGGCTGCAAAACATGTGATGAGGTACCTTAAAGGTACAATAGATTATGGTCTCATCTATGATGGAGATCATAAATTCACATTGAGTGGATACATTGATGCAGATTGGGTAGGAAGCGTTGTTGACAGAAAAAGCACTTCCGGATGTTGTTTTAGTTTGGGATCAACCATGATCTCGTGGCAGAGTAGGAAGCAATCCAGTATTTCTCTCAGCACAGTGGAAGCAGAGTACATTGCCGCATGTTCTTCTAGCTGTGAAGCTATATGGCTTCAAAAGTTGCTGACCGGTCTATTTGACCTAGAAATGGAAGCAACCACGATCCTATGTGACAACTAGAGCTGCATAAAGATGATAGAGAATCCTGTATTCCATGAAAGGTTGAAGCACATAAAGATTCGCTATCATTACATCCGTGACATGGTGCAGGGAGGAGCCTTGAAGCTTCTGTATATTAGCACAGATGAACCGATTGCTGATGTGTTGACCAAACCTCTATCTCGTGTAAAGTTTGAACACTTTCGAGATAAGCTTGGTATAGTCTGAAAGGACCCTCCCTGAAAGGGGGAGTATATATAATTCCTTGCTTCTAACCTTGCTATTAGACGTAAAGCAAGATGATTCCTTGCTTCTGACCTCGCTGTTAGACGTAAAGCAAGATGATGTGTGATTCCTTGCTTCTGACCTAGTTGTTAGACATAAAGGAAGATGATTCCTTGCTTCTGACCTCGCTGTTAGACATAAAGCAAGATGATGTGTGATTCATTGCTTCTGACCTAGTTGTTAGACGTAAAGCAAGATGATTCCTTTCTTCTGACCTCGCTGTTAGATGCAAAGCAAGATGATGTGTGATTCCTTGCTTCTGACCTAGCTGTTAGACGTAAAGCAAGATGATTCCTTGCTTCTGATCTCGTTGTTAGATGTAAAGCAAAATGTTAATGTGTTCCTTGCTTTTGACCTAGTTGTTAGACATAAATCAAGATGATTCCTTGCTTCTGACCTTGTTGTTAGATGTAAAGCAAGATGTTGATGTGTTCCTTGCTTCTGACCCAGTTGTTAGATGTAAATCAAGATGATTCCTTGCTTTTGACCCAGTTGTTAGACGTAAAGAAAGATGATGTATACCTTGCTTCTAACCTAGTTGTTAGATGTAAAGAAATATGTGACCGACACTCAGCTACTATCTTAACAGCTGTGACATTGAGCCAGTGTAGTACTGTGATGTGCCAACCTAGTGCTGTGATGAGGTATCATTTTTACTAATACATATTGATGCAGATGATGATGGCATTCTTTTGAGAATGACAATGCCGCCAATGAAGAAAACTTCCGATGACTCGTAAATCCAGCCAATGTTCCAAGATGATATTGACGATATTGTCCTCCTGATGCCACTGATGATGCAGACCTCTCTCGCCTGATGTTGTTGAAGAATACCCTTCTTGTTAAGGGGGAGTGTTGAAATAATATAACTGCAAAGAGTATTCTTATTATTATTGATATATTATTTATAAGATTAATCCCCATTGTGGATTAATCATGTCTGTAATTGTATTAGGACCAAATCCTCTTTTGCGGATTGGTCAACAGACAATTGTAATAAGCAGAATAAGAAGTCGGCCCCAACAGTTATTATTAAGACCCAAAATATAATAAAGGTGGATTTACCCACGCAGAGTGAGAGGTCGACCCCGCCAGTGAAGACCCTTCACATGTGCCATACTTGTATATATAGGGAGGCTAGCGCCTCACTCTAACATACAACACACTTGCTCATTTCTAAGAGGCAAGATGCAACTTACCAGTTGGAGAGAGGGAGTAGAGTGGCACATCCTTTGGAGAGGACTATCTATATTGGTTTGAGTTATCTCTTGACATTGTATTGGCAATTTATGATAAGGAAGTTTTTGCTGGGTTTTCTTCCCCTAGAGGGTTTCCCAGGATAAATGATGTGTCTCTTGTGAATGTGTATTTCTCAGTGATCTTGTTCTTATGTTGCTCTTATCTATTGAAATGAAAAGAACTATAATAATGGCATAAACATTAACATTGACACCTAGGTTTCGGCCTAAGGCTGTCGGTAAGGGACTATAATGTATAAATAGAGGTCGAGAGGACCTAGGTCAGGTCGGTACTAGAGGAGGGTATGATATTGTTATTGATTTAGATCTATTACTGTGGTGAGAGGTCATTGTATTGTGATAGAGAAGTGATGAAGCCTTCTGGTTTTGTAAGATCTTCAGCTGGGTGCAAAGACCAGGTCCTACAGCTGGGTGCGCAGAAGGGAGGAGAGGAAGATAGAAGGAGAGAGAGGATTTGCTGGCAAAGAGTGTAGATCAGAACTGTAAGATTTATCTTAATATATTATAAGCACAGTTCTGTGGACGTATCCCTAGAGAGAGGGTGAACCACATACATCTTGTGTTGTGTGAGTGATTAATGATTTGATCTCTGTCATTATTATACTGTTATTTTCATTACTGTGTTAGATCAATAACTATAGTTGCGCAGATTAGATCTCGCTGGTAAATGATATATGAATACCGTAGTAGTTGTTATACAATATCCCCTTGATATTCCCCTGGTTGTAGACACCTCCGTCCTACAACCCCCCCATCGCTGCTTTGGGTGAGACTGCATCTGCTTCGCAGGTGTTGTTGAAAGGGCCAGTAGCTAGGGCTTGTTGGTGCACTCTTGGAGTGAACCCTGGGTTTGCCCCTGTGCCAAAAATCATAGTATCAGGAGGATTTGCTGATCCTTTTACTTGTATCACTTTCTCAATTTGCTTGTGGTATGAAGGATTTCTAGCCAACTCCATTAGTGGGATATGAATCTTGACCTTGGATAGTTCCTTTTCAATGTTGAAAGGTGGAACTGATTCCTCAAGTTCTTTAACCTCTCTCTCTATTTTTGAAGGCTCAACATGATCTTTAGTCTCAGGAATATTATTTAGTTATTTGACTTTATCCATCGAGAGACTTTGGATAGGATTTTTAAGCTGAGATTGACTATCTTTATTAGCTTCCTTCTTCCTAGGTTTGATGATCTAAAAATGAAGAAGACTTGTAATCTTGAAAATATTTGCAAGTAAAGTTTATGTGTTAAAAGCAAATGGATCAACTTTGAAACACATTATTAATAGGATTTACTCATTCAAGATGCATATAAACAGCATAAAAATCAATGAACATAAAACACATAACACAACAAATGATAAAGGAGTTCACCCCTCTCTTGGGCTACATCTCCTGGTCCAGCTTCCAATGGATCATTTATATTATTTTCTCAAAGTGCTAAAAATGTGCTTTACAATGCTCAAACTGCCAAATAGACTGCTCCAATGGCTTCAGAACGTCCAAAAACCCCTAGCTGGGCTTTTTTGGCACCTCGTTTGGCCAAACAATGAAGAAGATAGGCTTCCTTGAAGTCTCCCCTTCAAGCTTGTTGTCTCTGCATCTACAAAACGCACCCCTGTACATTCAACCTAGCACACACGCTTATTTAAGGGAAAAAACTTGGCACCGAACGCAACCGCGCCAACGGTGCGAACTGTAGGATGGTTATGGGCGCGCCAACCCCTAACCGTCAAACTCATGGGCACATGTGGGTCATGTGACCTCGTGCAATATAAAAGGGCTAAGTTTTAAACACAACTTCCCCGCGCGCTCTATGGCAAGGTCACATGCCATAGGTCATGTGACCAGAGGCTCAACCGTTTCCCATACGTAAACCCACGCGTGTTGGAACTGTGGTCACATGTGAAACCAGGGCTGGGCTCCGTTTATAATACCAACTCCCGCGCATATAATATGGTAATGGTCATATGTATAAACAATAGAACCGTGGGTCGGGGCTAAGCCCTAGCCCGACCCCCCGCCATTTGTAACATTACATCAATTCAAATATATTTTAACACATATAGTTAACAAGGAACAATGTGTGGCCCATTGGCAGGGCAGACTTTGCAAAGGATTTGACCAATGGGGAGGTCCAAGGTTTGAATCCCACGGACTCCATATAGTTTTGAACCAACAACCAATATAATGGTGCCACGTGGTAGCCCTTGACTGGGCCACGTGGCACTCAACCACAAACCAAAAACTGCCACGTGTCGAAACATGATTCGTCCAACTGTCATCCAATCTGAAACTGCCATGTCACCTCTGCCATGTCAGCGTATGGACGTACGGTCTTTGCCACGTCAGCCTATACGGACTGTTCAGTCAGCGTTCCTTTTTTTTTTACCTGTTTGATGATTCGAACAAATCACAATATCTCTCGCTCCCAACATCCGTTTGAACCCAAATGAGTTGCGTTGGGTTTGCAACGATGAGGCCTACACTCTTGTTCGATTTGAAGTGATTTCGAGCACTTTGATTTTTTGAGCAAAAATTGATCCCCTGATCATTTGAGGTCATATTTCTTGTGCCTCTCAGCCTGTAGTGCATCAACAAATATCCTGTATTGAACAAAGGACAATACTTCTTTGTTTGATTCACTTTTGGGGGTTTTCTTCTCGCTGTTAAGGGAGTCTTCATAATCATATTGGGTTAGATTCATGACATTGATTTCTTCTTGTAACATGTGTACTTCTTCTATATTCTTAACATATCCTTTTCTATTTCTTCCTCCACCAGGTTATTTTAATTATTAGTTCTTACATGAGGTTGGATGGGTTGTTCCTCATTCCTTCTTTCTTTCCTCATAATTTGAGGATTGAAATTCCTTCTGAACTAGTTAGGTTTCCTTACCCCTCCTTCTTGAGGGGATTTATTGGCATTACCATTCTCTAGTTCAAATCTAGACATATTATTTGTCAAATTTATAATCATTCTAGACATCTCACCCATTCGGGATTCACGAGAACCTTTGACTAGATTTGAAGAACCACAATCTTCTCTGGACTTTTTTCTTTCTATCTGAACTATTTTTTGCTTCATTTTTCCTGATGCAATCATATTCCCTTCAATGTCTATTGCATTGTCCTGCATTGCCAATAGGTTTGGAGCCCTTCTTTCTCTTAAAACCATGGTAAATTCTACATCAAAATCCCCAACATATGTGACCTTCGCTGCTTATTGCAAGGGCTTTATGTCTCTAGGTATCTTGTTGTATAATTTATTGAATATTCTATTGAAGTAAACAACATGCTCATTTTCTCTTTTCTTGAGCGATCCGAATTTGGTCAAGTAATATAGGATATTTCTCTTTTCTTCCCATTGCTTCATAAATGTAGACTCAATATCTTGCCAACTATCTATTAAAGTTAAGGGAATCTCTCTGAACAACTTCCAGACATCTCCTTCCAAGGTATGAACAAAAATACTCATGAAGACATCATCATGCTTGACAAACATGTTTTCAGTGAAGTCCTGGAAGGCCTCTAGGTGTTCTTCAATAGATTAAGTTGGGTCACCATTCTACTTGGGTAAGAGATTCAAATAATTTTTCAGGGAGGTTGTGAACATTCAGAGGGAGGTTTAACGAGCCAAATATACCATTGACCCAAGGGTTTAAAGGTAGCGGGGGAGGTTTATTTCCCCCATATCTTCCTCCTTCAAGGTTAAAAATAAGGTTTTGTAGGATACGATTATGGGCTTTAAAAGACATAGTATTAACAAGGTTTTTCTGAAAGGGTTTAAGGGAAGAGTTAACCTCTTGACATAATCCTAAGGGTAAATTATGTAGATCTATTAGGGATTCGGGAGGTAGCTTGGAAGAATAATACAAGTCAACATGTATATCAATTAATTCTAAAGTTTCGCTACCTCTACGAACAACAAAAGGAGATGTTTCCAAATTAGGGTTACCTAAAGATGAAGCGATGTGATGTTCTCTGAGATTTCTCTAGGTCACAAGCTTCTCTGGATCTGAGTATACTGGAGTACGCTCAAGATTTGGGTTACTTCTGGTGTATCTTCTATTGGACACCATATTTTTTCACTGTGGAGTCGCTAGGTGAAATAATCAACAATCAAGTGCCTGAAACTCATTCACCTTCGAGTATCAGAGCTTGCAATGTCATATCCCCAGAGAAAAATATCTTCAAATTCCGTCCTTGACAACAACTCCATTTTGGATGTTATCCCTCAAGATGTTCCACGTTGTCAGTGGAACGATGCCAAGGAACCCCAGAAGATAAGACTTAGGGTGAGCCTTAAATTCATGCTTGAAATAACATAAATTATGCAAAAATGTGGGTACATTTCTCTCTCTCTCTCTCTCTCTCTCTCTCTCTCTCTTATAGAAATCTAGGGCCTCAAACAATCTTAGTCCATATATTAAAGATTTCAACCCCAAGAGGAATTTTTCCATGGGTGTTTCAGACAATTGACTTTAAATATGGGTGAAGTGATGAATTTAGAAGAAATACAAGATGAAAATATGAGGCATTGTTAATAATGAATCTCATAGATTATGGAAAAGAATAACATGCTGAGCAATTAAGAATTCAGTAGTTCTAAGAACTGCACCAGATCATTAAAACACACATCAAACAATAGACATATTCAAACATTTAAATCCATGGAGGTATCCTATACATATCATTAAATATATGGAGAAATGATAAGAAGTGGTCATTTTTAAAAGGAAGTCACTTAAGTATCATAAGCTGACAACAAACAGTTGCACTGAACATGCTATATAACTTGCTGCTTGAGATTTTGTTAATGGGGATTTGATACAAGAAGCCAAAATGAGATGATGGATTTTACAAGAACACATACAAAAAAATAAAGATATAATGAAACATAATGTAGTGGATGAATATCATGAAGCCTACAACCTTAAATATCCATATGTGCCTGAGGGTTTTTGATAAAAAAACTCTGGTTGTAGGAAACTATTAAATTCCCCAAAGTGTCGACTGAAAAAATGAGCTCCTCACCTTACTTTATAGGATCTTCATTTGTAGGAAAACCATATGTTTAGACCAATACTGTTTCTTGGGAAACGAATACCGCTTGTTAGAATATTTATACCGCTCGAGGATTCTAACTGATTTGCAACTGATTTTTGTTTTTACCAGGAAAAAATGATTTTGCACCCAAAGATGACCCACTGTGATGTTAGCAGGGATGTTCCATTTTCCTGATCTGTGCTCATGCTTTGGAACTCTTAGGGTGATTCAATTGATTCCCACTATCATGTTGAGTGCTTTGGTCTCGAGTCAACAAGGAGAAGGGTTAGCCGTTTCCTCTTAGATAACACTGCCCAATTGAAACTGGGTGTGATTGACCAATCCTATGCATCTCCTACTTCAAGATCCTCCAGTGCATTGATAGGATTGGCAATTGCACTTTATGGTACCAGAGAAGGTCATTATCCTCTTCGCGGAATGCTGAACACACTCTCTTGATGTCTGTAGTGAAGATGGCTGATTACCTTCTCCTGAAGGGAGAGATTTCTCAGGTGGGTCATCATTTGAGACACCTGACATCCAAGTAACTCACCTTTAGAAAGAAAATTACTCATAGATTGGTTCCTTTTGATCCCTGTGGTTTTCCTTTATAGGAGCTCAACACGTGCATGGTGAAGGAATTTGACGGGATGAAGTGATTCGTCACACCTGCCCTGATCTATTGAGATCCAGGGATCATGTGAGTGGGCATGTAAAGGCAATGATTGATGTCCTTTGTTATTTGTAGGTAGAGTTATGATGATAAGTGAAAGGATGTGAACGTTATGCTAAATATCATTTTATGCGTCACATCGTTTCTAACTGATTTGGCAGGCTGTCAGTGAATCCTCCATTTGCATGAGATATTCCTGCTCGTGCCTTTGTTCAAAGAATGTGTCATTTTCCTAATGGTTTGGAGTTTTTTTTTGAAAACTAGGGAAAACACACGAAATTTGGATGACGCCATGATGATGTTATCAGGGACCAGTGGACACGTGCCAGATGAATAATGATCCACGTCAATGATGAAGTGTCTTTCGGGCTCGACCTACATGTAGTTGAGTTTGGTATGGCGAAAGATTCCCAATGGGCTCCCTCTGTACATGTGGCTATCTTCAGTGGGATAAAAAAATGTCTTGTTGGCACGCTAGGCTATCCTTGGATTCCCTGATGTCTAGGTGGACTGTTGCGCTAGCTCCATGTAGCACTAAGTGGATAGACAAATGTGTGTTGAGTAGGTGGAACGATGACTTGACGAAACTGAAATACCACTGTCGTGATCCTATGGGAGTGGTTTTTCCTTTTGTGTCCTTGTCATGCGACACCATCCATCCTTTGACACATGGATCTTGAAACCATTGTCACACCCCAAGAGCGTTCTAACTCCTGTGCTCTTTTCCCATGTGACATTCGTAATCCACCGTAGATCATGATTGGTTGCGATTGTCAGATGATCGGGCCCAACAACTTCGCCATTGCTCGGACTTTGAGCTCTGGTATTATGATATAACTTGTGTCCCAAGAGGAGTTAAGTTTGTTTTGAGCAAAATTAGCCCTCTTATAAGCTCTTGATAAGCGCCTAGGCTTTAGAAACTTGGCCTTGGGCCCTTAGGGCTTGATTTTCCTGTAATTTCTTTGGGGTGCTCAAGTGTAGGTTGACTTCTCTCGATCCATGAGCTCTGTAAGGTCACCTTCGACATACTTTGTCTTTGATTTAGCCTCATGATATTGATCAATACACGTATCAATGACTAAGTTAAACCTGGTACTAACAATTACTTTGTTGTATTTTTTTAATATAGAAACACTGTGTTATAACGTACCATTAAATATACTATTTAAAAAGAATTGGGTAAAAAAAATCATTTTATATGTTTTCTTTGTCCTTATGAGAAAAATATATATTTTTAGCAATTGTTCGGATATAATGACCATTGCATGACTATCCATGGTATGGAGAAAATAAAACAATGTAAACAATGACGTGTGCCCTCTTACACACATACATCTAGCATTGGATTGGATTTATGAGACAATAGGCTAAGAAAACAAGGGGAGATCCCAATAAAAGGCTATGCAACCAATCCACCTCTAAGAGGTATATATTGGTTCTTAAATTTTGTTCACTTGGAAAAGAATTGAGCATAGAATTAAGAGCTCAAATTGAAAGAGACTCTCGATGTGTACAATGCCCTAGAGAATACTGAAAAAAGAAAACAAGAGCTCCTCAATTGTTAACTTATAAAGAACAAGATGGAGGAACCTATGGAGGAAAGGATTCGGGAGTTCTCTACCCGAAATTGAAAACAATAATACCATAAAATTAATAATATGGAGTAATGATTGAATATAGATTAAAATAGATGACTAATTTTTCTTTATTAAAGCTATGCTTATATAAAATAATGGAATTTGAAATTTTTAACGTGTATGAAAGGAAAGGGGAAAGTGATAGAGCACATGATACCATATTTTGGGGCCCCACCACAATGTGTAAATGTTGAGGTAATGTATAGACATGTCTTGCACTTTCCCGATCTTCTTGCTATTCATCATTGTTTTCATCTTTTCCTTCATCTTGGAAATTCTTTGTAATATTTTTTTCCTATATCAATATCTTTTAGGTAACTGGTAAAAATATCATTCTTATGGATGGGATAGTTCTGGATTTGTATCTAGGAAAAACAATGACTTTTGAACTTAAATCCCTACTTTTGAGATTAACTTTGTTTTTCAAAAAGCTAAAGCTTTGTCAATTACCTTTGAACTCCTTAACTTTGAACTCCTTGATTGCCACAATGTTAGTAATAAAAACTCAGTATCCTTTGATTATATTTATGGAGGATTTCCTTAATACTTTACATAATAGAGAATGGAACAAATTTCTATATGATAAGTAAATGTAATTGAATCCCGAGTTCTTCTAGGTTATAAACTTTCTAGTATTGGATTTGTTGACAATATAGGAAATGAAAATATTGAGTAATAACTATGAAATGATAAATGTTTTTGGATGGAGACAAAACATGTTTAATAGTTGAGATGTCTTCTTCCAGGCATTATAATTTTTATTGAGTGCCATGAATGGTTTGTTGAGAAGTCTTTGGAAGTATGTGGCAAATAATATTAGCAATGAATACATAACTTCTTGAGATTTTCATTCTATAAATATAACGTGTACATTTCCATTACTTATTTTTAGCATCATACCATATTTTATTATATAAATTGCCATTTTCCTATTTTGCATGTTTATTTGCATTTTATTATACTCACACATAATCCTATGCATTTTCTAATAACTGTTGCAACAATAGATCATTGTATAAATATCTGTCTTCTTTAGTATAGTTTAGTTTAGTTTTTTTATTTTTATTTTTTATTTTTTTACTTTTGAACCATAGTCAGGTGTATTTTATGGCTACTATTGTAAGTTTGACATGTGTACATGTTCATTTTTTTTTTGGTCTATAGGGCACTCTGAAATATGTCAATAAAATTTGTCGTGATGTTGGAATTGAGCCTCCAAAATCTCTCACTCACAATAATCTTGAGGTAAAAATGCATTCTACGTTTACTTAATAGGATTGCATTTTGAATGGTATAAACAATGCATTTTTGTCTTGAATGTTTGCATAAATGATAAGAAAAATTGCATCAATTCATGATGGTACCATCAATTTTATTGATTCTGGGACATGTAGAAGAGTAAACAACACAAACCAATGTTCAACCAACAAATTCAACCCTTGCAAGCATAGATCATACAACTTTTGGTGATGTGGAGGTAAAATTGTTGAAGGTTAACGCCATATATTCATGTTGTATTGATTGAGTATTTGATTGGTTTAAATATATAAACTATTTGGGTTACATGTTATAAACACCTTGGGAATTAACATAAACATCACAAGATCCCCTACTAAGTCCACAAGGTGCAAGATAAAATCATCGATGAAACCTACAAAGTCTAAAACTTCTTTGGTCTCTAGTTTCAAGGTGAGTTTTGGTTTGTCTATTCATGTTTACAAGCATCATTTCAATGACTATTATTTAACTGTTATGGTTTGATTTTTTTCTTGTGAATATGAATTGGAAGTAGGTGCCACATTGAGGAGGATTCGATTGACACCAATTAGAATTAGGAAACAACCAAAGAGAAAACATGGTTGGAATTAGGTAGTTCTCTTATTAGCCAACAAAAAAAGGCCTCATGTCTAATTAGTGAAAATGTTGATGAAAGATTATGATGTGAATATTGAATATTGAATGATGTTGTGAATTTTTTCATTATTACTTATATTATGTACTTTGATGATGAATTGTTCTTTTTCCCACATCATTGTTCATAATTGAAATACCTATTTATGTCCCATCCATGATTTTGTTGGAGTTGTTAATCATATTTATTTATATGTGTTCATCTCACTATTCATTATTGAAACAACTATTTACATCCCATCCATTTTTGTGTTTGAGTTGTTAATAAGATCTAATTATATGTGTACTTTTGTTTCGAAATTAAAAAAAATAATTACTACATATATTAGTTAAAGTTTGAATGATTCACATCTTGAATGTTATTCTATTTGAAATCCTTCTTTGGCCCTAGCTATGTTGTAGGTGTAGATAGAACTATCATCTACAACCGTGGATATTTATCCCCTAATGCAACTAGATTACGTAAGAGAAAAAAGTATCATGACATGACACATGGGATAATAAGGGCCTAATTGGAAGGTGATTCAATGGTCAAAAGACAAATTATATAGGACATCAGAGATAAGCCTAGAAGAGACATCATAAAAATGGGATATTGAAGGGTTCAAAGTAAAATCATTATTAGTTAGAAAATTATTTTCCGATGGAAAGTGATCTGATGGTCAAAATACAACTTCGATAGGACATCATATTTAAGCTTGTAAGACACATAAAAAAAGTGGAATATTGAAGGGCCCACAATATAATCATTATTTGATGGTCAAAAGACAACTTGGTATGACATCAACAATAAGTTTAGAAGAGACATGGGAAAAATGGGATACTGAAAAGTCCAAGGTGTAATCATTCCAAATTCAAAAGTGTAGTGGCATCCACTATTTTTGGGTTGAAACATGCAATCACACAACCTTTCTGACAAGTGAATGATAGATTTGGGCAAACAATTTAGCATGGAAACTATTGGTTGGAAAGGGTTGTAACTTGTAGACATTGTTACCTAAGATCCATCCCATCACAATTTACTCTTCCAACACAAGCAACTTCAAATAAAAGAACATTTGATGATTCCCCGTAGTGGAGCTTCACTCTTTCGTACATCTTTGATCTCCAATTTAGGGGGAATCCTCTCCGTCCTTGTATGAGAGGATATTTCGTTTACCTTTACTTTTTTCATAAGTGCTGAGAGATATAGAGTGAGACAATGCTATAATTTAATGAAAACCCCACGAGGGACATTATTGTGCAAGAATTTTCTTTATAATTTCCCAAAAGGGTTAAACTTGCTTAATTTTTCATACTCGATATATGTTGAATGGCACAAATTTTGAAGATCGTCTTTTTCCGTCTTGATTATGTTAATGTAATTTATTATTCATTCTTTAATCTATATTATAGACATAATGTAACTTCAAGCATTGAGTTGATATGTCAAGTAATTTTCATCACTATGATAATTTTTATATAACTTCATAACTTTGTCCATAATATTAATTTATTTATAACATTAATCACACATTCTCTTCAATCTCGTCATGCTTTAACATAACATAGATAGACACATGGTAGAAAGGCATATTATTAATATTCTTCTAGACATAAAATAAGTTTGAGATCATTATCAATGGAAACCTAAGATTTATTTTTCAATAATTCATCCTCCCTTTGAAATTCCCCCTTTCATGCAATAAAATGTCATATATTTTGATCCTAGGACATTGGAAATAAGACTTGAAGTGTTATAGGAAGAAATATGACAAGGAAAGATCCAATATTTCCCAATGGAAGGTGATACAATGGTTAGAATATTGGATAAGACATCCAAAACAAGCCTAGAAGAGTCATTGGGGGAAATGAGATAAGGAAATTTCTAATATTTCCCAATGGAAGGTGATCCCATGGTCAAAGTCAATACGATCAATCTTGAACAAGACATCAGAAATAAGCCTAAAATCACCATTAGAGGAAATTGGACAAGGAAGGATCCAACGTTTTCTAATGAAAGGTGATTCAATGGTTATATTCAACATGGAGAAGACAATAGAAACATTTTTGGAAGAGTCATAAGAGGAAATTAGACAAGGATAGGTCCAATATTTCCCAATGGAAGGTGATCCAATGGTCAAAGTTGACAAAATATAGCTTGGATGGGACATCGGAAATAATCCCTAGAAGAGACATTGGGAAACATGGGATAACAAGGGACCCAACATTTTCATATGGAAGTTGATATGATGGTCAAAATATATTTTGGACATGAGATTGGAGATAAGCCTAGAAGAGACATTAGAAAAATATGATACCAAAGGACCCAAGTTTTTTCTATTGAAGGTGATTTGATGGTTAGTTAGCTTGGAGAAGACTTTGGAAACAAGCCTAGAAGAACCATCAAAGGAAATTGAACAAGAAAAGGCCTAATTTTTCCCAATGTATGATGATCCCATGGTGAAATTCAATAAGAAAAATCTTGAAAAGGGCATCGAAAACAAGTCTGGTAGTGTCATTAGAGGAAATTGAATGAGGAAAGGTCCAAGTTTTCCCAATGGAAGGTGATTTGATGGTTAGATTTATCTTGGAGAAGACATCAGAAATAAGCCTAGAATATCCATAAGAGGATATTAGACAAGGAAAGGTTTAAGAAATCATATAAGGAAAGGTCCAAAATTTCGAATATTACGTTTCTATCTTGGTTGAAGCTAGTGTGTTAAGAATCTAACATGAAAACTTTATTTTGTAGGATTCTAATGCATCAATTGAACAACTAACATGATAGATGAATAGAATCTAAATTTACAACAAAAGTTAAAATTGAAATCACAAGCATCTACTTACCAATGGAAAATCCAAGCAACATTAAAATTGAAATCACAAGCATATACTTACAAATGACAGTTCCAATTAGTGTTAAAATTAAAACCACAAGCATCTACTTAACTTATAGGACAACAATAAATATTAAACAAACACATACTTTTAACAAATGCATGCAATGAAAATACAACACCTAGGTTTATATTGTTCTTATGAATATTCCTTCTTTATCCGTATGAGGAGCATTAGTACATTGGGAATGTGAAATGACAACCAAAAGCACAAAAATAATTCCAAGAAAAGAATTTGACAAAGAATTGCTTCTTAACCTCACTATTGATGCATATTTTCAATGGTTGCATCACAACACTCTATAACAACACCAAATATAGATAATATGTTATTCATTTATTGAAAAATAATTTATAATTTTCCTTAAAATAACTATCAAACAATTAATTGTGTGCTTCAACCTATTCACATATTAGTGATTGGAGTAGACTGCATCTATTGCAATAGTAAGAATCACTTCAACATATTCAAATATAAATAACTAGAATGACATGTATATATCTCTAACAACAATAGCCATCACTAACTTGCACAAGACTTCTCAATGTATATAATCGGTTAATTCAATTACAAATTTACTCAT
>ML792103.1:197191-215438 GCA_009831015.1 Picea engelmannii | reverse complement strand
ATTTGAGGATTGAAATTCCTTCTGAACTAGTTAGGTTTCCTTACCCCTCCTTCTTGAGGGGATTTATTGGCATTACCATTCTCTAGTTCAAATCTAGACATATTATTTGTCAAATTTATAATCATTCTAGACATCTCACCCATTCGGGATTCACGAGAACCTTTGACTAGATTTGAAGAACCACAATCTTCTCTGGACTTTTTTCTTTCTATCTGAACTATTTTTTGCTTCATTTTTCCTGATGCAATCATATTCCCTTCAATGTCTATTGCATTGTCCTGCATTGCCAATAGGTTTGGAGCCCTTCTTTCTCTTAAAACCATGGTAAATTCTACATCAAAATCCCCAACATATGTGACCTTCGCTGCTTATTGCAAGGGCTTTATGTCTCTAGGTATCTTGTTGTATAATTTATTGAATATTCTATTGAAGTAAACAACATGCTCATTTTCTCTTTTCTTGAGCGATCCGAATTTGGTCAAGTAATATAGGATATTTCTCTTTTCTTCCCATTGCTTCATAAATGTAGACTCAATATCTTGCCAACTATCTATTAAAGTTAAGGGAATCTCTCTGAACAACTTCCAGACATCTCCTTCCAAGGTATGAACAAAAATACTCATGAAGACATCATCATGCTTGACAAACATGTTTTCAGTGAAGTCCTGGAAGGCCTCTAGGTGTTCTTCAATAGATTAAGTTGGGTCACCATTCTACTTGGGTAAGAGATTCAAATAATTTTTCAGGGAGGTTGTGAACATTCAGAGGGAGGTTTAACGAGCCAAATATACCATTGACCCAAGGGTTTAAAGGTAGCGGGGGAGGTTTATTTCCCCCATATCTTCCTCCTTCAAGGTTAAAAATAAGGTTTTGTAGGATACGATTATGGGCTTTAAAAGACATAGTATTAACAAGGTTTTTCTGAAAGGGTTTAAGGGAAGAGTTAACCTCTTGACATAATCCTAAGGGTAAATTATGTAGATCTATTAGGGATTCGGGAGGTAGCTTGGAAGAATAATACAAGTCAACATGTATATCAATTAATTCTAAAGTTTCGCTACCTCTACGAACAACAAAAGGAGATGTTTCCAAATTAGGGTTACCTAAAGATGAAGCGATGTGATGTTCTCTGAGATTTCTCTAGGTCACAAGCTTCTCTGGATCTGAGTATACTGGAGTACGCTCAAGATTTGGGTTACTTCTGGTGTATCTTCTATTGGACACCATATTTTTTCACTGTGGAGTCGCTAGGTGAAATAATCAACAATCAAGTGCCTGAAACTCATTCACCTTCGAGTATCAGAGCTTGCAATGTCATATCCCCAGAGAAAAATATCTTCAAATTCCGTCCTTGACAACAACTCCATTTTGGATGTTATCCCTCAAGATGTTCCACGTTGTCAGTGGAACGATGCCAAGGAACCCCAGAAGATAAGACTTAGGGTGAGCCTTAAATTCATGCTTGAAATAACATAAATTATGCAAAAATGTGGGTACATTTCTCTCTCTCTCTCTCTCTCTCTCTCTCTCTCTCTTATAGAAATCTAGGGCCTCAAACAATCTTAGTCCATATATTAAAGATTTCAACCCCAAGAGGAATTTTTCCATGGGTGTTTCAGACAATTGACTTTAAATATGGGTGAAGTGATGAATTTAGAAGAAATACAAGATGAAAATATGAGGCATTGTTAATAATGAATCTCATAGATTATGGAAAAGAATAACATGCTGAGCAATTAAGAATTCAGTAGTTCTAAGAACTGCACCAGATCATTAAAACACACATCAAACAATAGACATATTCAAACATTTAAATCCATGGAGGTATCCTATACATATCATTAAATATATGGAGAAATGATAAGAAGTGGTCATTTTTAAAAGGAAGTCACTTAAGTATCATAAGCTGACAACAAACAGTTGCACTGAACATGCTATATAACTTGCTGCTTGAGATTTTGTTAATGGGGATTTGATACAAGAAGCCAAAATGAGATGATGGATTTTACAAGAACACATACAAAAAAATAAAGATATAATGAAACATAATGTAGTGGATGAATATCATGAAGCCTACAACCTTAAATATCCATATGTGCCTGAGGGTTTTTGATAAAAAAACTCTGGTTGTAGGAAACTATTAAATTCCCCAAAGTGTCGACTGAAAAAATGAGCTCCTCACCTTACTTTATAGGATCTTCATTTGTAGGAAAACCATATGTTTAGACCAATACTGTTTCTTGGGAAACGAATACCGCTTGTTAGAATATTTATACCGCTCGAGGATTCTAACTGATTTGCAACTGATTTTTGTTTTTACCAGGAAAAAATGATTTTGCACCCAAAGATGACCCACTGTGATGTTAGCAGGGATGTTCCATTTTCCTGATCTGTGCTCATGCTTTGGAACTCTTAGGGTGATTCAATTGATTCCCACTATCATGTTGAGTGCTTTGGTCTCGAGTCAACAAGGAGAAGGGTTAGCCGTTTCCTCTTAGATAACACTGCCCAATTGAAACTGGGTGTGATTGACCAATCCTATGCATCTCCTACTTCAAGATCCTCCAGTGCATTGATAGGATTGGCAATTGCACTTTATGGTACCAGAGAAGGTCATTATCCTCTTCGCGGAATGCTGAACACACTCTCTTGATGTCTGTAGTGAAGATGGCTGATTACCTTCTCCTGAAGGGAGAGATTTCTCAGGTGGGTCATCATTTGAGACACCTGACATCCAAGTAACTCACCTTTAGAAAGAAAATTACTCATAGATTGGTTCCTTTTGATCCCTGTGGTTTTCCTTTATAGGAGCTCAACACGTGCATGGTGAAGGAATTTGACGGGATGAAGTGATTCGTCACACCTGCCCTGATCTATTGAGATCCAGGGATCATGTGAGTGGGCATGTAAAGGCAATGATTGATGTCCTTTGTTATTTGTAGGTAGAGTTATGATGATAAGTGAAAGGATGTGAACGTTATGCTAAATATCATTTTATGCGTCACATCGTTTCTAACTGATTTGGCAGGCTGTCAGTGAATCCTCCATTTGCATGAGATATTCCTGCTCGTGCCTTTGTTCAAAGAATGTGTCATTTTCCTAATGGTTTGGAGTTTTTTTTTGAAAACTAGGGAAAACACACGAAATTTGGATGACGCCATGATGATGTTATCAGGGACCAGTGGACACGTGCCAGATGAATAATGATCCACGTCAATGATGAAGTGTCTTTCGGGCTCGACCTACATGTAGTTGAGTTTGGTATGGCGAAAGATTCCCAATGGGCTCCCTCTGTACATGTGGCTATCTTCAGTGGGATAAAAAAATGTCTTGTTGGCACGCTAGGCTATCCTTGGATTCCCTGATGTCTAGGTGGACTGTTGCGCTAGCTCCATGTAGCACTAAGTGGATAGACAAATGTGTGTTGAGTAGGTGGAACGATGACTTGACGAAACTGAAATACCACTGTCGTGATCCTATGGGAGTGGTTTTTCCTTTTGTGTCCTTGTCATGCGACACCATCCATCCTTTGACACATGGATCTTGAAACCATTGTCACACCCCAAGAGCGTTCTAACTCCTGTGCTCTTTTCCCATGTGACATTCGTAATCCACCGTAGATCATGATTGGTTGCGATTGTCAGATGATCGGGCCCAACAACTTCGCCATTGCTCGGACTTTGAGCTCTGGTATTATGATATAACTTGTGTCCCAAGAGGAGTTAAGTTTGTTTTGAGCAAAATTAGCCCTCTTATAAGCTCTTGATAAGCGCCTAGGCTTTAGAAACTTGGCCTTGGGCCCTTAGGGCTTGATTTTCCTGTAATTTCTTTGGGGTGCTCAAGTGTAGGTTGACTTCTCTCGATCCATGAGCTCTGTAAGGTCACCTTCGACATACTTTGTCTTTGATTTAGCCTCATGATATTGATCAATACACGTATCAATGACTAAGTTAAACCTGGTACTAACAATTACTTTGTTGTATTTTTTTAATATAGAAACACTGTGTTATAACGTACCATTAAATATACTATTTAAAAAGAATTGGGTAAAAAAAATCATTTTATATGTTTTCTTTGTCCTTATGAGAAAAATATATATTTTTAGCAATTGTTCGGATATAATGACCATTGCATGACTATCCATGGTATGGAGAAAATAAAACAATGTAAACAATGACGTGTGCCCTCTTACACACATACATCTAGCATTGGATTGGATTTATGAGACAATAGGCTAAGAAAACAAGGGGAGATCCCAATAAAAGGCTATGCAACCAATCCACCTCTAAGAGGTATATATTGGTTCTTAAATTTTGTTCACTTGGAAAAGAATTGAGCATAGAATTAAGAGCTCAAATTGAAAGAGACTCTCGATGTGTACAATGCCCTAGAGAATACTGAAAAAAGAAAACAAGAGCTCCTCAATTGTTAACTTATAAAGAACAAGATGGAGGAACCTATGGAGGAAAGGATTCGGGAGTTCTCTACCCGAAATTGAAAACAATAATACCATAAAATTAATAATATGGAGTAATGATTGAATATAGATTAAAATAGATGACTAATTTTTCTTTATTAAAGCTATGCTTATATAAAATAATGGAATTTGAAATTTTTAACGTGTATGAAAGGAAAGGGGAAAGTGATAGAGCACATGATACCATATTTTGGGGCCCCACCACAATGTGTAAATGTTGAGGTAATGTATAGACATGTCTTGCACTTTCCCGATCTTCTTGCTATTCATCATTGTTTTCATCTTTTCCTTCATCTTGGAAATTCTTTGTAATATTTTTTTCCTATATCAATATCTTTTAGGTAACTGGTAAAAATATCATTCTTATGGATGGGATAGTTCTGGATTTGTATCTAGGAAAAACAATGACTTTTGAACTTAAATCCCTACTTTTGAGATTAACTTTGTTTTTCAAAAAGCTAAAGCTTTGTCAATTACCTTTGAACTCCTTAACTTTGAACTCCTTGATTGCCACAATGTTAGTAATAAAAACTCAGTATCCTTTGATTATATTTATGGAGGATTTCCTTAATACTTTACATAATAGAGAATGGAACAAATTTCTATATGATAAGTAAATGTAATTGAATCCCGAGTTCTTCTAGGTTATAAACTTTCTAGTATTGGATTTGTTGACAATATAGGAAATGAAAATATTGAGTAATAACTATGAAATGATAAATGTTTTTGGATGGAGACAAAACATGTTTAATAGTTGAGATGTCTTCTTCCAGGCATTATAATTTTTATTGAGTGCCATGAATGGTTTGTTGAGAAGTCTTTGGAAGTATGTGGCAAATAATATTAGCAATGAATACATAACTTCTTGAGATTTTCATTCTATAAATATAACGTGTACATTTCCATTACTTATTTTTAGCATCATACCATATTTTATTATATAAATTGCCATTTTCCTATTTTGCATGTTTATTTGCATTTTATTATACTCACACATAATCCTATGCATTTTCTAATAACTGTTGCAACAATAGATCATTGTATAAATATCTGTCTTCTTTAGTATAGTTTAGTTTAGTTTTTTTATTTTTATTTTTTATTTTTTTACTTTTGAACCATAGTCAGGTGTATTTTATGGCTACTATTGTAAGTTTGACATGTGTACATGTTCATTTTTTTTTTGGTCTATAGGGCACTCTGAAATATGTCAATAAAATTTGTCGTGATGTTGGAATTGAGCCTCCAAAATCTCTCACTCACAATAATCTTGAGGTAAAAATGCATTCTACGTTTACTTAATAGGATTGCATTTTGAATGGTATAAACAATGCATTTTTGTCTTGAATGTTTGCATAAATGATAAGAAAAATTGCATCAATTCATGATGGTACCATCAATTTTATTGATTCTGGGACATGTAGAAGAGTAAACAACACAAACCAATGTTCAACCAACAAATTCAACCCTTGCAAGCATAGATCATACAACTTTTGGTGATGTGGAGGTAAAATTGTTGAAGGTTAACGCCATATATTCATGTTGTATTGATTGAGTATTTGATTGGTTTAAATATATAAACTATTTGGGTTACATGTTATAAACACCTTGGGAATTAACATAAACATCACAAGATCCCCTACTAAGTCCACAAGGTGCAAGATAAAATCATCGATGAAACCTACAAAGTCTAAAACTTCTTTGGTCTCTAGTTTCAAGGTGAGTTTTGGTTTGTCTATTCATGTTTACAAGCATCATTTCAATGACTATTATTTAACTGTTATGGTTTGATTTTTTTCTTGTGAATATGAATTGGAAGTAGGTGCCACATTGAGGAGGATTCGATTGACACCAATTAGAATTAGGAAACAACCAAAGAGAAAACATGGTTGGAATTAGGTAGTTCTCTTATTAGCCAACAAAAAAAGGCCTCATGTCTAATTAGTGAAAATGTTGATGAAAGATTATGATGTGAATATTGAATATTGAATGATGTTGTGAATTTTTTCATTATTACTTATATTATGTACTTTGATGATGAATTGTTCTTTTTCCCACATCATTGTTCATAATTGAAATACCTATTTATGTCCCATCCATGATTTTGTTGGAGTTGTTAATCATATTTATTTATATGTGTTCATCTCACTATTCATTATTGAAACAACTATTTACATCCCATCCATTTTTGTGTTTGAGTTGTTAATAAGATCTAATTATATGTGTACTTTTGTTTCGAAATTAAAAAAAATAATTACTACATATATTAGTTAAAGTTTGAATGATTCACATCTTGAATGTTATTCTATTTGAAATCCTTCTTTGGCCCTAGCTATGTTGTAGGTGTAGATAGAACTATCATCTACAACCGTGGATATTTATCCCCTAATGCAACTAGATTACGTAAGAGAAAAAAGTATCATGACATGACACATGGGATAATAAGGGCCTAATTGGAAGGTGATTCAATGGTCAAAAGACAAATTATATAGGACATCAGAGATAAGCCTAGAAGAGACATCATAAAAATGGGATATTGAAGGGTTCAAAGTAAAATCATTATTAGTTAGAAAATTATTTTCCGATGGAAAGTGATCTGATGGTCAAAATACAACTTCGATAGGACATCATATTTAAGCTTGTAAGACACATAAAAAAAGTGGAATATTGAAGGGCCCACAATATAATCATTATTTGATGGTCAAAAGACAACTTGGTATGACATCAACAATAAGTTTAGAAGAGACATGGGAAAAATGGGATACTGAAAAGTCCAAGGTGTAATCATTCCAAATTCAAAAGTGTAGTGGCATCCACTATTTTTGGGTTGAAACATGCAATCACACAACCTTTCTGACAAGTGAATGATAGATTTGGGCAAACAATTTAGCATGGAAACTATTGGTTGGAAAGGGTTGTAACTTGTAGACATTGTTACCTAAGATCCATCCCATCACAATTTACTCTTCCAACACAAGCAACTTCAAATAAAAGAACATTTGATGATTCCCCGTAGTGGAGCTTCACTCTTTCGTACATCTTTGATCTCCAATTTAGGGGGAATCCTCTCCGTCCTTGTATGAGAGGATATTTCGTTTACCTTTACTTTTTTCATAAGTGCTGAGAGATATAGAGTGAGACAATGCTATAATTTAATGAAAACCCCACGAGGGACATTATTGTGCAAGAATTTTCTTTATAATTTCCCAAAAGGGTTAAACTTGCTTAATTTTTCATACTCGATATATGTTGAATGGCACAAATTTTGAAGATCGTCTTTTTCCGTCTTGATTATGTTAATGTAATTTATTATTCATTCTTTAATCTATATTATAGACATAATGTAACTTCAAGCATTGAGTTGATATGTCAAGTAATTTTCATCACTATGATAATTTTTATATAACTTCATAACTTTGTCCATAATATTAATTTATTTATAACATTAATCACACATTCTCTTCAATCTCGTCATGCTTTAACATAACATAGATAGACACATGGTAGAAAGGCATATTATTAATATTCTTCTAGACATAAAATAAGTTTGAGATCATTATCAATGGAAACCTAAGATTTATTTTTCAATAATTCATCCTCCCTTTGAAATTCCCCCTTTCATGCAATAAAATGTCATATATTTTGATCCTAGGACATTGGAAATAAGACTTGAAGTGTTATAGGAAGAAATATGACAAGGAAAGATCCAATATTTCCCAATGGAAGGTGATACAATGGTTAGAATATTGGATAAGACATCCAAAACAAGCCTAGAAGAGTCATTGGGGGAAATGAGATAAGGAAATTTCTAATATTTCCCAATGGAAGGTGATCCCATGGTCAAAGTCAATACGATCAATCTTGAACAAGACATCAGAAATAAGCCTAAAATCACCATTAGAGGAAATTGGACAAGGAAGGATCCAACGTTTTCTAATGAAAGGTGATTCAATGGTTATATTCAACATGGAGAAGACAATAGAAACATTTTTGGAAGAGTCATAAGAGGAAATTAGACAAGGATAGGTCCAATATTTCCCAATGGAAGGTGATCCAATGGTCAAAGTTGACAAAATATAGCTTGGATGGGACATCGGAAATAATCCCTAGAAGAGACATTGGGAAACATGGGATAACAAGGGACCCAACATTTTCATATGGAAGTTGATATGATGGTCAAAATATATTTTGGACATGAGATTGGAGATAAGCCTAGAAGAGACATTAGAAAAATATGATACCAAAGGACCCAAGTTTTTTCTATTGAAGGTGATTTGATGGTTAGTTAGCTTGGAGAAGACTTTGGAAACAAGCCTAGAAGAACCATCAAAGGAAATTGAACAAGAAAAGGCCTAATTTTTCCCAATGTATGATGATCCCATGGTGAAATTCAATAAGAAAAATCTTGAAAAGGGCATCGAAAACAAGTCTGGTAGTGTCATTAGAGGAAATTGAATGAGGAAAGGTCCAAGTTTTCCCAATGGAAGGTGATTTGATGGTTAGATTTATCTTGGAGAAGACATCAGAAATAAGCCTAGAATATCCATAAGAGGATATTAGACAAGGAAAGGTTTAAGAAATCATATAAGGAAAGGTCCAAAATTTCGAATATTACGTTTCTATCTTGGTTGAAGCTAGTGTGTTAAGAATCTAACATGAAAACTTTATTTTGTAGGATTCTAATGCATCAATTGAACAACTAACATGATAGATGAATAGAATCTAAATTTACAACAAAAGTTAAAATTGAAATCACAAGCATCTACTTACCAATGGAAAATCCAAGCAACATTAAAATTGAAATCACAAGCATATACTTACAAATGACAGTTCCAATTAGTGTTAAAATTAAAACCACAAGCATCTACTTAACTTATAGGACAACAATAAATATTAAACAAACACATACTTTTAACAAATGCATGCAATGAAAATACAACACCTAGGTTTATATTGTTCTTATGAATATTCCTTCTTTATCCGTATGAGGAGCATTAGTACATTGGGAATGTGAAATGACAACCAAAAGCACAAAAATAATTCCAAGAAAAGAATTTGACAAAGAATTGCTTCTTAACCTCACTATTGATGCATATTTTCAATGGTTGCATCACAACACTCTATAACAACACCAAATATAGATAATATGTTATTCATTTATTGAAAAATAATTTATAATTTTCCTTAAAATAACTATCAAACAATTAATTGTGTGCTTCAACCTATTCACATATTAGTGATTGGAGTAGACTGCATCTATTGCAATAGTAAGAATCACTTCAACATATTCAAATATAAATAACTAGAATGACATGTATATATCTCTAACAACAATAGCCATCACTAACTTGCACAAGACTTCTCAATGTATATAATCGGTTAATTCAATTACAAATTTACTCATTAGTACATGGTTAAATCAAACATAGTTTACCCCAACGAAATAGAGTTCCGAACTCTGTATTGAAAGAACAAAATAAGACCAATATCATCATATATATCGATAGAATTTGACACAATATGAACTTGATTTTTAATAGAATGAACCAAAACCTTGTTTTCAATCTTCATTTACCATGATAGTGAGGAAAATAGGCATTTCACACACACAAAAAAAAACATATTAACCCTAACTCCTAGTAGCATGTTTTTCCTTGGATTTCTAAATCTTCAAAACCCTCTTGAGAGTCTATTCTTCTACTAAGAATGCTCTAATAATTTTGTGTTTGCATGAAAATATAGATATCATTACATCACAAGTCATGCAAGAACCTAATACAAAATACATTAGCCAATTAAAAAGAAAATAAACCTATAATACTACAAAGTCATATGTTCCAAACAAATTAGGTAATAGGAGAATAACCATTATAGTAAATGAAAAAGTGAGTGATAAATTGTCATAAAGAAAATGGGACAATAACCATTATAGTAACTCTAAGAAAAAACAATAACCATAAAAAAAAAGAAGATAATAGAACACATAAAAGATGAAACAATTAACCCATAAAATAAAATATAGTAGTTGAGATGATTCCTCAAAAAATTCAAATAAAATTAAAAAACAAAATATTCAAATAAAATTGAAAAAATATTAAAAAAAATACAAAGTAAGAAAAAAAACTCAACATACCCCCCAAAAATCCATAAAATCTTATACATTTTAAACAAATTTTAAATAAAAAAAACAAAACAATCTAAGAATAACCATAAAATACAAATTAATAATAACTAATCATAAAAAAAAAAAAAAACAATGCAAAAAGTTTAAGGAAATTTTTAATAGTAAACTCAAATCAGGCATCAAGATATTACAAAATTGTTTAATCAAAAGAAATAAAATGGAAATTTTTAATAGTAAACTCAAATCAGACATCAAGATATTACAAAATTGTTTAATCAAAAGAAATAAAATTTAACACATTTGCAACTAAACAAATTAAAAAAAAAGAAAACAATCACAATAACCATAAACAAAAAGAAAAACAACCAAACAATAACCATAAAAGACAAGATGGGTAATAACTAGTCATAAAGAAAACAATACGGAAATTTTTAATTTTTTAAAAATCAACTCATGAGACATCAATATATTAAAAAATGTTTAATTAATAAAAATAAAGTTTAGATAATTTGCTAAATTAAGTATTATCAATAAATAAGAAAAATAGGAAAATCATAAAACAATAATTCAAAATAGGGTAAATGGTAAATGATAAATTTGTTAAAAAAAATAAAATAAAATAAATTAATATAAAATCTTAAATTTTATGAAAAATAAAAATATTAATAACCAGATAGAAATAAACAACGCTTTAATGCTTGTGGTCTCACACAACTTACCTACATAAAACACCTCAATTGGCTATGTTAATAGTTATCTTGTTCCTGCTGAGATCTACCCATAATTTACATGATAAAAAAAGATTTTTAAATCATCAAAACAATTAACAGATTTATAATTTATTATTTTATTTGAAACAATTTTTTTGAGATAAATAAACAAACCCCAGAAACCAAGGTTTACCATTTTATCATAAATATATAATAAGAAGAAACAAAACAAAAAAAATATTTTTTTTTAATCTACATTATCTTAATGTTGTTGCTATATATATATATATTATTATGTTGTTGCTATATATATATTATTATGATATTTCCCCAAAATGTACAAACAACATTGGGGTTTGTTGATTAAAATAAAACCATAACCAATTTGAAAAATAGTGAAAAGGAAAACCTTACCCCTGAATTATCTTACATGTAATGGCGCATTTAGGTAAAATGGCCCTCTTCTTTGCACTCTAGTATAGTAATCTCTCACGTGCAATCAACAAACAATAAACTATACTAAAAACCAAACAAAAACCATAGAAGATTGAAGGATTCAATCCTTCGAATGTCTAATGAAATACACGTTGAAACAATAGAATAATAGAGAGGGTATTTGAATACCTGGAGTCTTTAGCACCTTGGTGTGGTTAGATTTTGTGACATAGTAGTAGCACAGGAAGTATATTAGCTTTGGTGTAATCTCTTGCTCTTAATTGGAAGCTAGAGCTTCCAAATCTATCTTTTTTTTTTAATCTAGGCTCCCACTAATTAGGATTTTTCTTATACTAATTAGTGTTTTTGTTGAGGTTTATATTTCCTTCAATAAAAACCATAATTAATGGAACAAAATATACCCTAACTTTTGCATCTCTGAGTGATATCTTGGTGTTTAAGAGGTCCACGGTTCAATACTCATAAGGGGTCCACAGTGATCCTTGGGTTGGTGAAACCTCATAAGGGGTCCATAGTAATCCTTGGGTTGGCGAAACCCTGTTGTTGGCGAGAAAGAAAATTATATGGGATCATATGTATATTATATGACATAATTTATATGTTCAATACATACTGTGTATTTATCATTAGGGAAACTCCTATATGGTAAATACCATATGGACATTTTCCATTTGGAAAAATAAAAAATGGTTATGCATATTTATCATCAGGGAAACCCTCGATATGGTAAATATACAATGCATATTTATCATTAGGGAAACCCCAATATGGTAAATATGTTGTGTATTTATCATTTGAAAAATTGAAAAATGGTAAATACACATTACATATTTATTATTAGGAAACTCAAATATGGTGCATATCAATTACATAACACTTTTTTGAATATGGTTTACTAGTATCACTTGGGAAAACCATATACCATGTTTTCGCGCTGCCTATCTACTATTAAAAAACCCAACAATTGTAAATAAGCGAGGAAGAGACATCGAACAAGACATTGGAACTAATCCATGAAAATATATCGGGTAGGACATTGAAAATAAACTAGGATGTAAGACACCTTCACTGTCTCATGTGAATTCCCATGCTAGGTCCCATCCTCCCCCATTTACCTTCCCATCTTCATCATTTTCTTTGTTACCTCTATGTTTGTCGTCACTACCCCATCACCCCTCTACTACCCCCTCCCATCATCATTTGAAATGTAGTGATCTAATGTCCCACCCCTACAACCTCAATGATTTCCCTATAACTTCAATGAATGCGTAAGGGAACCCCGCTTGAGGTTGCCACATACTTTGATGATGCCCTTAATCTCCTATCCCCTTCACTTCCTCTTCTAGTTGCCCCATGTTATCCTTCATTCCACTAAATAATCGCCATAGTAGATGACTTGTGTTGTTGAAAACCCACTCCCTACCTCCATCCCCCACTTGTGTGTCCTCCTACATATAAATTAAATGGTTTATAGAACTAGTTAAACTACAAAATTCCTCATTTTGCTAAATACTCACCTGAGGATCTTTCCCATTGAAAATCCCCCTCCCCACCCCTACCCGTACTTGTGTGTATCCCTTGCATATACATCAATTGGTGTAGAGAACAATGAAGTAGAAATACTTTCGGTTCTATCTTAAGTTTTCAGGGTTTACCACGAATGAATGAGAAACCAAAATCAAAAGGCAATAAAATTTCTAATTAGTGCTGATCCGCGGGATCTTTTAATGACTATGGTTGAGTTTTAATTTTGCATGCGTTAATTAACCATTCGAGAAACTTAGTGAAAGAATGAGGAAAGAAGAGGAATTATGACAGCCATATATACATTTGCAGATCTGAAATGAAAGAATAAATAGCAAACCATAACACGCATATTGATAACGGAGTTCGGCACAACTTTGCCTACGTCTCTGGGCCTTTTCTCTGTGAGGGAGGCTTCTTTATTTCTGTTCAAAAGCTCAAAAATACATCGTTGCAATGCCAAATGGCTACAAGACTGATCTGTTCATGTTCGCCCAGATCTCTAGAACCATGCAAAGAAAATGGCACGTAAAACGAACGTCCGGAGCTCTCAGAAACGATCCGACAACATCTCCTCCTCAACAGCTTCTCTGCCTCAAACTGACTTTGGCTTAGCTTCTCCTCAGCATCATTCTACTCTGAATGCTCTCCAAAGCTGTCCCCATGGCCTCAAACATGCCTTGGTTATATAGTTGGGAAGTTAGTTATCCATCTCCAACTTCCTCCACGAATTTAGGCTCCAAAACTGCCCAATAACTCCCCAAAATGGAGTAAATACATTAAAAATGGGCCTAATTACATTTAAAACTCCAAAAGTGGTTAAAAAACCCACTTTTAACTATATTATAGTTATATACAAGCATTAGCCCCCTTCCTTGGGCGCGCGCCCCCTTGGCATGGTCACATGGTTGTTAATATGGCCAAGCGCTAGCCCAAAGGGCTAAGCGCTGGCCCTAAAATGCATTGACACTCGGTCATGTTGGAGTTGCATAGGGCCATGGGCGTAACCATTTTTATAATCGCGCCCATACAATATAACATGGTCACATATCATATGATATGACTACGGGTCGGGGCTAAGCCCCGACCCGACCCCCTGCCATTCAACACATAGTTTAACTTTAAATAAACGCAAACCTGTTTACATGTCAAGTCACAAGCGGTGGTATAGTGGTCGGGCATACTTTGTTAAGGCGTTACACGGAGGACAGGTCCGGGGGTCGAACCCCACGGATGCCAAAATTTTGAACCAATAAACCAAATAGACCAATATCGGGGTGCCACGTGGCAGCCCACGATTGGGCCACGTGGCATCCAATCATTTGACCAGAAAACTGCCACGTGTTAGTCGCAGATTGGTCCACGTGCCTACCACTTGTTAACCGCCGTACTGCTTCGTCACCCGCCACGTCAGCTCTGCCGTACAGCTCTGTCACCTGACACGTCATCTTCCCTACACCATGTCATCTGACACATAGGCTGCTGACGTCATCTCGTGCCACGTGTCACCCTTCCAGTGGTGACATGTGTCACCTTCGGATTGGCCCAACTGTGTGCCAAAAAGTCCAAATCTGCCTGCCACGTGTCACTGCCCGAGGCTGCCACGTGTCACCTGTACAGATCTTCCACGTGTCGTCTGTACGGACCTGCCATGTCAGCGTACGGACATGCCACGTCAGCATCCATACGGACTGTACGGATTGCACAGTCAACATTTTTTTTTTTGCCTGTTTGACTTTGCAGACAGATTGCGATATCTTCTCCATACGGACTCCGTTTGACAAAGTAAATATACCACCGAAATTAGGAAGACGAGACAGACGCAATGGTGTTGGTTTCGTCGGATTCTGAGCACTTTCATTTTTGAGCATTTTTCAAACCCTATCAGGCTTCTGAATCCGATTTCGGATCAAGTGCATTGGATTAAACCCCAATTGATGGAAACTGAGATAACATAGAAAATTTTCCAAGTTTGTCATAAAGGGAATAAACCCTAACAATAAGCTTGCAAAGCCTACACTATTATCTCGTCTCCCGCTAATTAGGGTTTATTCCCTTTCCTTGATTATGATTTTTATTTCCCATTTAGGGTTCTTTATTCATTCATGGTAAACCCTCGAAATGTTTGCAACTACTTGCAATAAAAGGAAAACACCTTGTAGCGGAGGTTTTTAGTGTTACAAGATTTAGAAAAAATTTCAAAAAAACCTCCACTACAACCTTCACTATTTGAAGAGAAGGTTTTAACGTAAGTTCCATATAACTAAAAACATTTGGGCATGCAAAGATTGTTGCGAAGTTTTTTTTTTTTTTTTTGTTCGATGCTTTTATTTTCAAAATGCGTTGGTACACTCTCAACCAACCTGCCCCGATGCGTTCTTATAAGACAAAAGAACCGGTGCAATTATAATTATTATGCACTGGTTTCACATTTTTTTTTGTATGTAGAGCACCTATGCTCTTATAATTTCTACACACTGGCTCCACATTGTTTTTAGTTAAATTTAAATACCTCATTGAATTTAAATTGTAGTTAGCCCCGGTGCGTTTAAGTTAGCTTGCGCCCTAGTGCGTTTAAGTTAGATTGCACCTTGGTGCGTTTAAGATATGGTGCGCCCCGATGCTTGTGTAATTAGTACGTAGCAGTGCCTGTATTACCATGTGCACCAGAAGGTAGTGAAATTTTGAATATTCTAGGTGAGATGTGGGTGCCATTATTTTTACTAAGCATCAATGCATATATTTTGATTAAAGCATTGGTGCATACATTATATTTAGATCCCCGATGCGTATACTAAACGTAAATCATCGACGCGTACATTATATTTAGAGCCCCGATGTGTATTTTAAACATGGGCAGTGTAAAATTTTGAAACGAAAAATATTATTATACGTTATGTCATTTACGGAACAATACTTTTTATCAATAGTTCACACCAATGCATTTGTATAATTAATGGGCATCTATGCGTATGATGCCTCAAAATTCATCGCTTTCTATATTATGGAACGAACTGACTAGTGAGTACACAAGAATACAATGCACTACTATGTGTATATTTTAATTAATTGTTTTTACAAATTTTCCATTAATCATCTAAAAATCAACTATTTTTTTATAATGGAATTGTTTTATATTTTTGTTATGAAATTTTGATAGAACGATTGCATTAATGCGTTATCCAATGAATTAGACCTTTATTATTTGTAACAATGTAAATCATCCAAGTATTGATTATTCAACAACGCAATATTTTATAACATTCAACATTGCAATAAAATAAGAAACCCATTTTATTATATATGAATAAGAGATCCATTGTCATACAAAAAGGGACAACGTAAATGTCCACAATAATCAAATTGCAACCAATATGTAATTATTACAATTATTTGTAAAATGTCCTCATGCAATTGGGACAATATGTCGAGTACATTAAACAAAATCCTTGATTTTCAGAGACAAATATTCCAAAACATACACCTTGCAGTAACATTCAATTATATTGATTGTCATTAATCACTTGAACTGTTGTCATCACTCGAGTTGTGTGCATGCTTCATTTCTTCATCATTTGTAGTCGATATTTTACTTTGTTTATTTAACCTATTTTTTTTTGATCAACTTGTTTTTATTTTTATTTTTTATGTTCCAACAAACATAGAAATAAAGCGTAATACACACACACACACACACACACACACACACACACACACACACACATGATTGCATAGATTAAAAAAACATACCTTAGCATCGAATCTTTCATAAAGTATTTCTTTCAAAGCCATGCTTCCTGCTTTCTCTCAAATGTCTTATGTTGGCAGTATTCCATACTTTGTTTCCTGCATGTTTAATACAGCATGACAAAGCACAATCGATATAAATAATATAAAGGTTTCTTGTTGTTTCATTAATTATAAAAGAAGAGAAGTTAAACAACATAGCTACTTACAAATTGTTCAATTAAACCTTCATACTTCAACATATCCTAACAACCCATACTTAACCCAATGTCTATTAATTCATGGGTTGGCTTCTCTTTGTATGTTAACACCTATCAGAAGACATCCATGGACAAGTGTAAATTAATTATTTAAATACAAAGAACACAACAAACATGAAATTTTAAGTAAGGCCAAAAACGCGAGTACTCACAAAGTTTGAGATCAACCCTTTTATTCCTCGTTGTCTTGTCTTATGTGCTAAATGGGTTCTATTTTTTCTCTTTTCTGCAACAAAACAATTGAAAATTAATATTTCAAACAATAATTAAGATCGATGTACATAAAAGAATAAATGAATGATTGCATACCTCTAATGCACATTGTAGGTTGGATGGATCCTCTTGTGGCACAATTATGTTCATTTCTTTTACCATCTACTTCTACACTTTTTTGGACATTCCTACCAAAATGTATTTGTTTTCCTCTCGTTTGTCCCTTAAAATTTTCAAATTTTCACTGAAAAAAAAGAAGAAAATCTAGGAATCATCAGATATAAAAATTACATAATTTTTTACAAAATAAGATACCAGTGTGTATAGTAACTTAGTATGCACCAGTAAGTGGATCAAAGCCCACCCCCATGTCCTTCAACTTTAAGAAATGAGGAACCCTAGCCGCGCACAGGCAGCCTCGGGCCTCCGGTGGCCAGGCTAAGCTTGACCAGATCTTCGTTTGAATGCTCTCGCTGCCAGCATCGGATCTAGCTCAAGGGAGGTGTTTGAAGGATCGAATCGCGACCCTGTCGGTGCCCTGCCATCGATGTTTCAGCACGTGGATACAGAGACGCGCTTCGGCGTCTCGCGTTTGCATTGCTCGCCGCTGCGACTGGACTTGCTGGAGGTCGACGGCCTGCTACAATGGCCCCAGATCTGACTGGCGAGAGAGGAAAAGCCCGATTGGAAGCATTCAAAGCGTTGGTCCGCTCGGCAGGACCCAAATCCAAGCCGTCTC